>BTSY01000120.1:0-28286 GCA_036245785.1 Pristionchus fissidentatus
AAGAGCGTAGTCCTACACTTTTTCCTTTTCGCCAGCCTCTAAGTGTTCCTCTATCGGAAGAGTTTGACCCTCGGTAGTTGCCAGCCACAAAGATATATCAACTCCTCTACGTAGTTCAGCGGTACCAATAAGTACAGTCCAACCACTGATATTTTTCTCTTCTATATAGTTAAGATTTCGATCGGTGCGAATAACTCGAGGGCATGAGCTTGAGGGGGGCCAACATTCTTGTGGAATCAATTCGCAGGTTCTCTTTTGCGCCCTAAACATTTCCGCTCAGGACTGTCGAGTGGCCAACTTCGACTTCACATCTCCAATTTCTCGCAATTCTTCCGAGGAGATGCGCAAGTTGTACTACGACAGTCAAAAACGATTTGGTTGAATGGATTGGGATGGTCGATCGTCGCTCTGCCGAGGTAAATAACGGTAGTGAAGAAAAACGAGTAATTTAAAGAATAAACTGTAGATACCATAAATGAGTTGTTTAGGTCCCACAGGAATCGAATCAGCCTATCCTACTTCCTGAAGTGCTCCGGAACCGGTGGAGAGAAGGACGAGTGGACGTGCGACGCGAGTGCGACGCTTGCGGTGAGGGTAGTAACCTTGAATCTCACTAAGATGCATTCTAGATATATTTGAATGCCTTAATCGGTTGCAAATGTCATGCCATTCATAGTTGATTATTGGTATTTTGAGGCAATGACTCGTATCGATTTGGGGAATGCACTAATATGCATCATGACCGTTCTAGTTGATACCTCATTTTTCACATTGCCAATCAGCTCTTATTTTTCTATCTCTCTGATATTTAACTTATCTAGGTGCTGGGTGTTGAGAACGAAGAGCGACAGATCAAGCACACATACACTCACAACGAGCAACTGGCAGGATATGAGTCGTTCATCTCGGCCGAAGTGAGTAGCGGGGAATAATCGGATGTCTCTCAATCAATCTTTCCGATAGTTGGTTTCGATAAAATGTTTGAATAGGGTAGGGAGACGGTAGAGCAGCCGATCCATTTAGCGACTATTTGACAAATGCTACCATACTTTCAGACGCTGATGGGACGCGGATTCGTCGTCGACGATTCCATCTCTCTTCTTGCCTTACTAGAAGCTGAGAAACCGATTGGATCGGCCGTCTTCGACGATCTTATCTCTATGGTGAGTGAATGTGAAATCTCGCCGAAGTAATCTTTATCTAGTCCCACGATAGAATGAAATTAAGTAGGCATCGGATACAGAACGAGAATTCCTTATCAGAATCTGTTGTTATTCCAGATTCTTCCGCAATATCGTAATTGGAGCTATCTGACATCAGTGAGTTCACACAAGAAATCAGACCCGTCACTCGTGGCTGCGTTGTCGAGCAGGAACATTGGCAACGGTGAGATAATATGTCTCCCTTCAACTTCAGATTCGAAGGTTAATTAAATAAACGGCGAAAAGGATCACAATCAAAAAAATTCCATGATACTTTTGACTGTCAGATTGTGGTCGAGTCCCACTTTTCGAGAAGTTAGCGACTATATACATGGTACTAGTCTGCCTGTAATGAGTTAAACAAATTCCAGATATTGTGAGTGGAGCAGAAGAATTAGAGTGTGAGGAGGAGATCGATGGAGAGGAACACACTGATATCTCATTTGAATCGCTATCGAACGACGATCACGAGTGAGTGCTAATTTTTTATATTTCAGAAAAGAGACGAGTCAAAGGAAGGTCAATTTTTGAGAGGCATCCCTTACTGATTGTAGAGATTTTCATCAATCGTTCAATTCATAAGATTAATCTATGCTTGCAGCATGTCTTCCAACAACGACACCGCCGAGGAGCATCCAATGACATCAGTCAATCCATTCTCGATCGATAGTGTTCTTTCTGACTCGAATGACGTGGTTTCGCCAACTCAACCCGATTTCGCCTCTCATGAATTCCATGCCAGTCTCTGCACCTCTGATCATCAATACGGGGTGAGTAATCCTTGAATTTTCTTTCAAAAATCTGCGATCTTCTCTTCGAAAGTGGCGAAAAACATTAATTTGTATTAATATAAGTAATTTGCAGCGTTCCGCTCGTCGTCTCTTCTCATTTCCCCCGCAGTTGCTCCGCCGCAGTGTGTGCCCCGCACTTACGGCTCATCCCGTCGAGACTCTTCTCTATCATTCGATTAATGTCGACCCGCCTACTCAGCCGATCTCCTCTCAAGTGCACCCAATGCCACTCACTGTCTATACGGGGTGAGAAATCCTTCAATTTCGATTTCAACAATCAGCGATCTTTTCTTCGAAGTTGGCGAAATATGAATTAGCATGAATATTGCTAATTTGCAGTACTCCGATCGATCTCTCCTCGCTTCTGGGATTGACTGCGAGCGGTGCAGCAGTTGCAGCTGCGCCTTCCCCGCCTTCTCTGTCGACGCTGATCGCCCCTCACAATAGTAAGTGATGGAGTAGAGTAAGTTGAAAATCTGAAATTAGAAAATATTTTCTTCTTAGGTGAATTGATTAAATTCGTAGTGAAGTACGGTGAGGATTGTGGCATTTCGAATGAATGAGAGAACTCGTCTAATTGCAGTCTTCCTCCCGACGAATCATCATCAGTCGATTGCCGAATTCCGATCCATCGCATCGACGTGTGAGGAGTTGGCAGGAAGAATTCACAGGTGTGAAAATGAAGAAAGTAATGGGGGAACGTTTTAAAGTTATACAAAATTTTTATCAATGCAATTATAGTTACTGAACTAATGGACGAATGAAGAAGAGTTTGGTGGGACTAAAGTGGTAATATCGAAATGCATCCAGTTCATTTCAGCTTGCCGCCCGATCGACGACGACTGGTGATGCAAGCAATCGAGGCACTGATGAACATGGAAGTGGGTAACTAGACTACGGTAGAGTACCTCCCTCATTGCTGTTGATTTCCTCTTGATTTATTCTCCTTCTTCTTCATAGTTTTTGTTTCGATCCACAATATCTTGTCTAGATATGGTCCCAGTCGCTTTGTGTCCCACTTTGAAATGCTCAAGAAGCATACGAATATTTCAATCGATAAAGTGTGAAAACGATTGATGATCGTGAGACCATTTCCCATCATCTTGCCATAGTTGAGTTTTGCTAGCGCCACACAGATTGTTGTATCCCGCAATCATTTTATGAGCTGCTTAGTGCTGTGTACGACCTCTAATCATAATTGTGACCCAACGAACTGGTTGCGCCCTAGCTGACCTCCATACATTTCTTATACATTTGGCGCCAATTCAAACCTGCCTGAGTATCACACCCCACAATGTATATTGACTGCGTTGCTGAAAGTTCCCACTTCTTTTTCCTACGTAATTATTCATTCCATTTTCTGCTCGCGTTGCGAGACGTTGTTTTCTCCGTGCTTCTCTAATATAAATATATTTCTCTAAAACTCCCGTTGTGCAGCGACATAACATTTGGCGATCAGGATTGTTTCACGAGCTTGCGCGCGCATAGTAACTAGGTGTTTTGCATAGTGCTTTATCGAGTGTCGCCTCTAGTGCCGTTTTCCCTGGTGCTAGAGGTTCGCAGGAACTTCAAACCCGTGCTGCCAAGTTTAGCACGTGGTCGTCGACACGAGGTACTGCAACTCTGAGATTGAGTGTGATTAAGTGGTGGTAAAGGTAGCCAAGCGTGGACCTTGTTGGAAGTTCCAGCAAGCGAGCTAAAACCTCATTAGTGGTCAGGGTAGCCAAGCGTGGACCTTGTTGGCTGTGCCAACAAGCGAGCTAAAGCCGTGGTTTGTACTGATAGCAGCGGAAGCTATCGCCAATTTTTTTTGGTGATAAAAAACCTGCGTATTGGTTAAACCTGAGAACACGACTGATAGTTGAAGTTGGTCGAGTAGATCAATAGCTAAAGGAAGTGCGGCTGGTTGAGAACCATGACGGCGGATGACGAGGAGGTCTCCCCGACCATGACGCAATTATTCACACAGATGGTAGAGATGCAGAGGAAGGTTGTTGAGATGCAAGCAACTCAGAATGAGAAGTACACGGAATTGTTGTCGTTGGTGACTAAGGGCGAGGGAGATGCATAGAATGTGAAGGGACAGAGTACATCCAAATCGCAGGGACCGACGATTGATGCAATCGAGGCGAGGATTGTCGACTTCGAATACGACCAGGAAGAGTGCACGTTCGAGCACTGGTACGATCGATACCAGGATGTGTTCGATCACGACATGAAGGGCATGGACGAGTGCTCCAAGGTACGAGTACTGCTGCGGCATCAAATGCAATGCACAGTATCGTGATCACAAGGCACCCGAGGACGTCATGAAGGTGCCGTTCGAGGATACGGTAGCCACTCTAAAGTCGTTGTTCGGTAAGAAGGAGTCAGACTTCGAACTGCGAGTACGCTTCTTCAATCAGAAGATGTCGACTTGTGGTAGTCTCGATGTGATGAAGTTCGCTGGTGAAGTGAATCGTCTATACCAGAAGGGCAACCTGAAGGTGATTACGGAGGATCAGATGAAGATTACAGTATTCATGGCTGGTCTGGATCTACCCAATCAGAAGGCGATGAGAACTCACTTGTTCAATGCAGTGGGCCAGAAGCCCGCCATCACGTTCAAGGAACTACTCGAGAAGTATTCCTCACTAAAGGCGCTGGAACGAGATGTGGCAGTAGTGGAGAAGGCATCAGTGAACATGGTCAACAAGACATACAATAAGGGAAAGACGGAGAGGAAATGGAATTCCGATAGACCAAAGACCAATGACGTCACGTGTCGATACTGTGACAAGAAGGGTCACTTCGAGAAGGGTTGCTGGTTGAAGCACCCTGAGCAGAGACCGAAGAGATCATCGAATAAAAACTATTCTGTGAGAGTAATGGACTGCAACATCATCGACAACCGTGTGTATGTCGACGTGAATGTATGTGGTCAAGAGATTCAGTTCCAACTGGATACTGGATCCGATCTCTCGTTCATCTCGGAGACAGACTGGAAGCAGCTGGGAAGTCCCAAACTGGAGAATCCCGCTGATGTGGTCAGATGCGCTAATGGTGGCGGCATGCAGGTCATCGGACGGTTCCGCACTGAAGTGGAATACGGTGGAATGGCTAGTAACGAGTGGGTCCACGTTACGCCAAGGCCAATCCGACTGGTCGGAAACGACTGGTTCTTCAAGTTAGACTTGAAGAGAGCATTCTTCGAGGAGAAGAATGAGGCGGTAGTCGCACACATCAAGTCTATTCCGGAGGACTACACAAACTGGGTCAGAGAGACATACCCAGGAATTTGTGAGACTGGACTGGGCAAGTACAACAAGACTGCAGTGAAGTTGTACGTGAAACCGGGTTCGAAACCGGTGTTCAGGAACAAACGGCCAGTGCCGTATGCCAGCCAGCAGGTGTGTGATGATGAGATCGATCGATTGTGTGATATGGAAGTGTTGTCCCAGTGGAACACTCGGACTGGGCGGCTCCATTCTTGCTTGTTGCTAAGAAGAATGGATCGAAGAGACTGTGTGCCGATTTCAAGACAGGATTGAATGACTGTCTGGAGGACAGTGCACACCCGCTTAAGTTGCCGGAGGACATCTTCGCCTCTCTAAATGGTGGAAGAGTCTTCTCCACGATCGATTTCAGTGATGCGTATCTCCAGTTGGAGATGGACGACGAGTCGAAGAGACTGCTCGTGATCAATACGCACAGAGGGTTGTACAGATACAATCGCCTACCGTTCGGAGTCACACCCGCTCCGGGAATCTTCCAGGCCATAATGGACCAGATGTTGGCTGGAATGAGTAGAACAGTGGCATACTTGGATGATGTCATTGTGAGTGGGAGGACGAAGGAAGAGCACGATGAGAACCTGAGGAGGGTACTCGACAAGGTCCAGGACAGCGGATTCAGAATCCGTCCTGAGAAGTGTGCATTCGGACTGAAAGAGGTCCACTTCCTTGGATTCATTGTGAATGAATCTGGACGTCACCCCGACCCCAAGAAGGTACTCGCACTGAAAGAAATGAAAGTACCCAAGGATGCTGCCCAGACAAGATCGTTTCTGGGAGGTGCAAACTACTATGGAGCGTTCGTCAAGAACATGACGGAGATGAGAACTCCGTTGGATAGACTACTAAAGAAGGATGTCAAGTTTGACTGGACTGTTGAATGCCAGAGAGCATTTGACATGATTCGTGAATCGATCAGTGCTGATACGGTACTGGCACACTATGATCCTCGGGAAGAGATATCTCGGGCATCGTGGCTGCTGATGTAAGTCAGTATGGAATCGGAGCCGTAATCAGTCACCGATACAAGGATGGATCGGAGAGACCGGTGATGTACGCGTCGAGAAGACTGAAAGATGCAGAGGAGAAGTACGCTCAGATTGAGAAGGAAGGTCTCGCTCTTATCTTCGCTGTGAAGAAATTTCACAAGTACATCTACGGAAGGAGATTCCTCCTGCAGACCGATCACCGTCCGTTGCTGTCCATTTTCGGAAGCAAGAACGGAATCCCAGTCCATTCCGCTAATCGACTACAGAGATGGGCTCTGATTATGCTCAACTACAACTTCCACATCGAGTATGTAAACACGAATGACTTCGGAAAGGCAGACATGCTTTCGAGGCTGATGTCGGAGTGTACTCGAGAGGAAGAAGATGTGGTGATTGCCCATGTATCGATTGAGGAAGACATCGAAGAGATCCTGCACAAGGGTGTGAGGGCAATGCCCCTCACTGTGAGAGACATCAAATCGAGTACGGAGAAGGATTCGATCCTTCAGAGTGTGATCAAGTATCTCTGTGAAGGCTGGCCGCCGAAGCCGCCGAAGGATAAGAGTATACTACCGTACTACACGAGGAGAGAATCGATTTCTCTCGTGGATGAGTGTCTCATGGTGGCAGATCGAGTAGTGGTCCCCCGCAAGACTCAGAGAAGCAGTTCTCAAGGAACTGCATAGAGGCCATCCTGGAATGGACCGGATGAAGTCACTGGCACGGTCATTCGTTTACTGGCCAGGAATTGACGAGAACATCGAGAGTATTGTGAGATGTTGTGAAGGATGTGCATCCGCTGCAAAGAATCCAGTAAGAGTTCAACCACAGGCGTGGCCTGCGACGAGTCGACCGATGGAGCGAATCCACATGGATTTCGCTGGTCCGATGAATGGAAAGTACTACTTTATCATCGTGGATGTTCACAGTAAGTGGCCAGAAGTGGTGACCATGGATAGAATCACGGCAAGTGCGACCGTGAAAGCAGTGAGGGACTTCGTGTCGCGATATGGAAGTCCCGAGACTATTGTCTCAGACAACGGAACTCAGTTCAAGGCTGAGTTGATGAGAGCATTCTGCGAGGAATACGGTATCTCCCACATTTTCTCTCCTCCGTATCATCCTCAGAGTAATGGACAAGCAGAGCGTTTCGTTGATACGTTCAAAAGATCGCTGCTGAAGATGAAGGGCGAGGGTCCCGAGGATGAGAATGTGCAGAAGTTTCTCATGATGTACAGAGGTACACCGAACAATCAGCTGAGAATGAGAACTCCAGCTGAAGTATTCCTCGGAAGGAAGATGAGATTGAGACTCACTCTCTTGTCTCCTCGAGGGGGAGAGGGAAAGAAAGCAGTCGAATCTGGTGTCGTTGACAAAGAGTTCGTCAAGAACGATACGGTATACTATCGTGATCGTGATGGTCCGAACCATGAGAAGTGGTCGGATGCTACGGTACTCTGCAAGAGAGGCAGAGTGTTGTACGAGATCGCGAGATCGAATGGTTCCACTGTGTTGGCCCATGCGAACCAGCTGAGGAGACGCTGGGTGGAAGATCTGAGTGATCCGTTGAGTGTACTGCTCGAGAGTTTCGACATCGACAAGGACATCGTCACTCCACCGCCGTCTGCCCCAACGCCGCCGCCGTCTGCCCCGTCTACGCCGTCGTCTCCCATTATCGTGCTCAAGGACGCCGTCTCGACTTCAACGAAGAAGAAAGTGAACGAGCCCACGAAGAGTGTGGAGAACGACAAGAAGATCAATCCCAAGTCTCATGTGGCCAGTCCACGCCCATCCAGACCTACCCGTAATAGGTACCCTGTGAACCGTCTCAATATTGGTCATAACTCGGGCCAATCCTATTCTAAGTAATCTATTATCTGTACCATCGTTATGTCAGATATTTCATGGCCCATTTCATATCTTGTGGCGGAGGTGCTGTGTACGACCTCTAATCATAATTGTGACCCAACGAACTGGTGGCGCCCTAGCTGACCTCCATACATTTCTTATACATTTGGCGCCAATTCAAACCTGCCTGAGTATCACACCCCACAATGTATATTGACTGCGTTGCTGAAAGTTCCCGCTTCTTTTTCCTACGTAATTATTCATTCCATTTTCTGCTCGCGTTGCGAGACGTTGTTTTCTCCGTGCTTCTCTAATATAAATATATTTCTCTAAAACTCCCGTTGTGCAGCGACATAACACTTAGAATGCCATGACCCTCCAAAAATGCATATCATAGCCGTGCAACCTAGGACTGCCGCAAATAGCCATGAATTTTCACTTCGATTGGTTGTATATGTTTATGATTCGCAGTAAATATATTTTATCCTAGAATGTCCATTTTAATAAAGACAGCTAAGTGTAAGCCTCTTACATTGATTTGATTGCATCAAAATATAAGAACTGTTCGCACCGAGAGCTGGTTCATCGATTTCCGGTTCTGTTGAAGTAAGCGGCATCGATATTTGTAGCAATATTTACTTCGACGACCAGGATCAAAATTCTTAAAAGATGTTGTTTTCCTTTAGTTTTGTTTAGAAGACGTTTATCAAGAGGCTATTCGGGTTCACATGAAATAGAATGGGACCTCTGGCGAAGTTGAAAAGGCTGAGCATCTTCGGTTGATTTTTCGTATGAAGAGCGGGTCATCTTGAATGGTTTTCAGAGTGAAGATCGGTCTCTTGTCGATGGATGAGTGGGATGAGTGGACAATGATGAATTACGCAGCAAAAGGCGGGAGATCTTAAGCTACGTAACCCAATATTAGCATTGTGCAAGATATTATGTTCTGTAAAGCAACGAGCGAGAATATGATATTTGACGCGGCAACTTACATTAGGCATCGGAAAATGATTTTATCATTTTGTTCTAGGTTTTCTTTTCCACCTTTTTTATAACCTTCTTATCTACGATGGGCTCTCGTGGCGAAGATTTTGCTGTTCTTCTTTTTTAAATTCAATCCACTTTTCGCCGGATAATTTTTCGTTCGAGGACACAATTCATGAGATTGGTAAAGTAGAAACTTTTTTTGCTTACGATGCCTAACTCGCGCCAACCAAATTTGAATAAATATTTCGAACGATTTATCAACTGAACATCTACATCTGCCTTAAAAGAAATTATTTACAACACAGATCGAGTAGTGTTATCTTGTCTTCTCCTACGCATCATTTCCAAGTGGAATTTCTGCTCTGCCTCTTCGAACTTGCGATCGTCATCCGAACTGTAAACACACATATTTTTGGGAAAGAAATTAATTAAGACGCACAATGATTGCAGTACGTCCCAAAGATATATTCTTTTAACGGACATTGCACAAACTATTCGATTTTTTTTTAATTTCGTATTTTAAGCTTTTATTTTAAGCTCACCGTTTGTACTTCTTCGTGGTACCCGTGCATCCCTGCATGCCATAGGCACTCACCACGAGACCGTAATAACTGCAAACATGTCGAATTGTCACCAAAATATTGATAAGCTAGTAGTTAAAAAAACGCACGTAATATGGTCGCCGACATTTCGCTTCAAGAAGGAATCGCGATCGCTGCAGTTCAAATCTTCCTCTTCACTGTCATTGCAAGCAACGAACGCCGAGAAATCAGACATGTCATTGTCGTAGTAAATCTGACCAATGTATATGATTTACTTCTATTCAGCCATATACTTGACTTCGCAACATGACTCCATGCTCATTTACAGGTTCGCTAATGTACTACATTCAGGGTAACAATGATTTAGAAACGTGGTTCTGTCACTGATTGGTCATAATTCGGAACAGTTGTGCGTTGCCTCACCTCCTGCTGTGTGTGCTTGTACCCCCACATGGCCCAAGGCTTGTGAACAACAACGTCATTCAGATGCACCACTCGGTGCATGTTGGGAATCTAAGAAAGTCATTCGATTAATATGTGCTTTACCGTAACCGACATATGCTGCTAGGTCCAAATGCCGGCCCGACTCCAAATGCCAAGAGGCGGACTACCAAATTAGTCCGGTCAACCGACGATTCTAGAGTGATATTTGTAAAAAGAAGGTCAATTGTTTCAGCCGAAAGGAAAACGTCGTACATTTGCGGCCATTGTTGCCGAATATTCGCCATTTCCAGTACGAGGTTCGCCAAAGGTTACCTTCAACAGCAGATCTCTTATCAATCAATCAAACATTCTACATCAGGATCATACTCTGAGGTCACATGCGGATTTCTTCTGATTTTGATTTCATATGGTTCAGTGTTCAGATTATGCTGATATTCCGATTACCGATTAAAGACCATTTCCTTTGTTATCTTGCTCCGCATGGATATTTTATCTGTTGAGGAGCCTACCACTCGGATTTTATCTGCCTGCCACAGTTGTTCCTTCACAATCATCGCTGCCGCAATCGATGCCATACTCCCCCCGAGCGAGTGACCGGTGATCTGTAATATAAATTGACAAATGCTCCCTCAAATTAATATAATGTTCCGCTAATAAACAACAGATATGGCTGCGAGAGAGCATGTCAAGTTGAGAGTTACGCCGAGGCATAGAAAGAGAGTATGAACACCGTGAACGGATCATTTTGAAATTGTAATAACAATGATTTGACATTTTAATGATAGGAGATTGGGCGTTACTGCATAGGTGCTCTTAAAACACGGCCTATATTAGACCCATCCTAAAAAGTGCCTCTATGGTTAGGGTCCGCAAGCTCCGCCCCCTACCCTTCACGACGAGAGGGGACTAGTGTCCCAATTGAATGACTAGCTTCATTTTCAACCAAATCTCGCGTTCAAAAGCTTATTCGAGAGCTCTCGATCTACTCTACAAGTGAGGCGTTGCGCACCTTGTTCTGACAACATTTAGTAGATCAACAATTGACTGAACGCCTCGAGAGTAGGTGTTTAGAACACTTCCAATTCACCGACACAGCTGCGCAAGTCTCAGTATGGGTGGAATAGCATGCTGAATCTATAAAAATAAAAATAAATTAAAGTTTTATTAATGCGCAGAATTGTCATTTGATTCTAAAGATATTTGCAAAATCAGCAAAAAAAAATTGCAAACAGCTGGAATTGAACAAGATACTTCCTGCTTATAAAGCCGGTGCTCAACCGCCTGAGCTAAGGGGAGAACGGGTATGGAGTGCTCTTTCATTTCTACAATCAGTCAGGATTTAGAGAAGTAGATTAGCTCCGCCCACTTCTCTCTGTCATCACTTTCTGTCAAATGACGCGAATGGTTTTTGAGGCGTAGCGCGGCTTAGAGACAAGATATCGACAAACGGCAAAAAGTATGATGTTATTGAGACCTTAGCTGTTCATATGGCCCACTTTCTTTCACTTAGCATGAAATTGGCAGATCACGTTGCGGCCCCTACCTATGGTCTTTAACCCCTATCAAAAACAAGACCAAGCGGTTCTCGAAAAATTTCAGAACTATTTCACTAGACGGTTGTTCATAGCGTTGCCATAATTTAACATGGCAAACAATACCCAGTGAAACTATTCGAAACATGCAGTTAGGGCTAGATTCATTAGTAAAGCACAGAGAGGAAATAGACTTGAAGACAGCCAGTAATCTCCTGAGAGGCAAATACAAAATCTCTAAAAAGAGAACACATCATTTTTGCTACTATTTCAGTAGAAATGGCATGAATTTCACAAATTGTGTCTCAGCATCAAACTACAGGCAGCACAGTTTCTTCCCCAGAGCGGCAAGGCTTTTCGTAAATTCCGGTAATTCGACCAGTTTCGCTGAGTGACCAACCATTCCCCCGATGTACGTGTTGGGCCTACAAAATAGCATCACAAATGTTATTGTTTCTTAATTGTAACCGCGTTTTCCATGTGAATTCGAATATATATATATATATATATAGGTGAGACAGAAAAAAACATAAAAATCCACCCATAGTTGAGATCCGTTGTGTTCTGATGAGAGCGTTCTCAAACTCTCCTCCATCCCACCGTTCCAGACACTGCAAATATACACGAAGTTTGAAATTGGGAATGTCATGAATAATGTAAACTATTGAAATACGTTACAGATATTCTGCTGTAAAACTTTTGTCAATTTGGAAATACCTTTTAAATGCAGTGGCAACGTAGGGATTGACTGAGCCGCCCAATTCAACTGGGACCTGAAATATCAATAAACTTTTTTTGCGAATCCAAATATTGAAAGGGGAGAGTTGAGTGGACATTATCATAGCTCAAAAAAACGCTTTGTTTATTTGGTCTAACGAATTCACAATTTTTTGAAAGATGTTGCTTACGTGATCATTGACCGCCGTTTGATACACTTCAACTGTAAGTTGAAAATAGCCTTGTGTACCTCTGTAATTCCCAAGATATTACAAATCATAAATCATTTTCCAAATAAAAAAAAAGTCTAATGATACTATTCAACGGACTCAATAAATCAAAGTCTGATGTAAAAAGTGTGACACTCGTGAAACCTCTTGGGTGTCTACAATATCCATAACCCTTCCACTTTTTGGGTCGGAGTGAGTAGAAGCGTTTTTTTCTCAAGCGTTATTCGTGGAGTATTCGTCGACGAATGTCTGCGAGTAATCACTGGCCTTTCGAAAACGGCTACCACACAACTGCTATCCACTTGCAGTAACCCGGTCACCCTAGTCAATTAAAAAAAATCTTGCCTGAACGCAAGTGCGACGGCGTTTTCATCCGGCATAAGTGCTGCATAACTGCCACACAAATTGCCAAGGGCGTCACAGGATGTGATAAAAGGCGTAAGTAGCTGAAATTTAAAAAAAAAACTTCATTTAATTTGTTTTAGAACATATTCGAATTTTAGTTGATTATATTTTCAATACCTTGGTGCTTTTCGACATTGCCGCGAGACAAGCGGACGGATCGTCAGCATAAGCAGCCGCGCTCAGAGGGAACATGAAATTGCGAGCAAGATTCTGCAATATAAAGAAATATAACATATTTCTCTCTAGTCACACTTTGCAAATCTTAGTATCTTCTTGATATCAGTTTGGTGAGTTATTTGTTAAGGAAGGATGGCTAACAAGGAAATTGGCTTTGGGTTAATTAGAATTATCATTAATATGCAACCTTTCGCTTACCGGGTCGAATTCGCTGGAAGCAACGACTACAAATGGGAGAAGAATTCTCACGAGCTGCATAATTGAAGTGCACAACGTAAGGATAGCATCTATTTTATACAAACATTTCTCTCATATTCTCACGTGAATAAAGTATTTGCACATTTGGAAGATATGCATTTGTAATTTAGTAAGACACGTTGAACAGATTTGCAAAAAAAAATACAAAGGAATCCAATATTTTTTTACGATCTTTTTTACGATTAAAATTGGAATTAACACATTTTATCAGAATCTATAGAAATTGCAGTGAAGTCAACGATTTCAAAGCACGTTCCGATTCACTAATTTCATACTTCTTGACTTTGCAATATCCCAGAAACATAATTAATTCATGTGTAATTAGAGTTCTTCGAAGCAATCCAGTGATAGAAATCAAGTATGGACTGTCAAATTCAGAAATTTGCATTCGATTGTTGAAGTGTAGTTGATCTTCGATCTTCGAAAGTTGAACTTTGAACGGGGTGAGAGAGCCAGAGGGCAGGCCCGAACCGAAAATCGCTATGCACTCTCCCCACCACTGATCTACCAGCGTCCTCCCTTCCTTGGCTCTCTCTTTCTCTGTCTGTCTCTCTCTCTCTCTCCTCTCAATAAATTGATTTCTTGCGTCTGGTCACATCCCTTACTCTCTTCCCTTCCCTCCTCTCACGTATCATACTCATCCTGCCATTCCCATTCCCCCATTCCCGACTATCGACTGACTACTAGGTGACTCACTAGCAATATGGATGAATGCACTTCTATACTCTAGTTATTTCGGAAATTAGTTTGAGGATTTAGTATATTTCGTTGCGCGTTATTATGTATTGTTTTTAGAAAAGTATTATTTACTAAAAATTTCCCTGGGGCTTGTCTACTGACGAGGCCCGCCCCCAGGGAGACGGTCAGTGTCTAGACCAAGGGCCGAAACACTGATCGTCATTTCTTTAGGCTTTGATCTCTTTTCTAGTGTTGACTAGCTAAATAGATTTGCAAAACCGTTTCACATAATATTTGTATGTTTAGGCAACACAGCTTTATTCACATTGAGGGAATGACAATATTTCATCTTGCGAGGGCGCAAAAACCGCTTCTTGAAAACACTGGTTTTCTCTAATTGTTGTCGTGAAATAGGCGTATGGCTATCCTGATCTTGATGCCCAACCTGACATCTCAATGTTCCCGAGTTTCTACGATTGATAAGATATTATCAATAACTCCTCATACAACCTCATCGTGTTTTTTTTCTTGTTTCGTCTGCGCGCACCTCGGTTGATTCCCTCCCAAAATAATCATTCTGACCACACAACCAGAGAAATCAGGCGAAAATAAACTCACCATGAATTAAATCTTGTACGAATGAACAATTCGCCATACAACACTCAGTCATATTCAATAATTTAATGTAGATAGTTTATGTGCTAAAAATGGTGTTATGGCACTCGTACTTATTCTTTCAATCTCATAGTAAAGTGTAGTTAGGCACATCACGCGTTTCACGAGAGGATAAAATAAACTGAGGTACCGGAAAATAGAAAAAGCCACTGAAAGGTCATACAAATTACACGGAATCCAAAACGGCTAGGGGCGATTCCGATTATTTCGAGTCGTTGGAAGAAATATGAAGTGGTCCAGTGAGCTAAGGATGCTCTCTCCATCAAAGCGAATTGAATAGGAACCACTCACAACTATCGACTGGCACAAGAATTAGGCGTGAATTGATACAACAGATATATTTATTTACCATTTTATTCTTAAAGATTGCATACATATTAGAAGTGATTACAATTGTTGCAGCAAAGAAAATCAATTAGTGTCAGTAAATAGAAAGTTGTGAACCGCATATAAACATTCGGTTTCACGAATAGGTCAAATAGCAGCAGTCTGACATCCAGGTCGTGCAGCATGGTTCATTGCCTGAAAATTATATTCCCAACTTTGAAACACATATTAAGTTACTCAACAAAAAAGTGAAATAAATTATTGAACCAACCTCCATTGTAGCAACGAGAACCATGATAACGAAGAGAATACCAGCGATGGCTCTCCATCGATTTGCAGATGAGGTCGAGCCTTTGCAGAATGATTAATCGTGGGGACGGAAAAAAGATCAAATAATTATCTACACTGGATTCACTTTTTTTATTTTTGCAATTTGAGAATTAATAAAAATTTACAATGGAGCTGCGAATTTTCACAACTACCTGACAATTATGCTTTTGTTTTTTTCAGAATTCAAGCAGAGCGATTTATTGTGAAAGTACGAACCTTAGCTTATCAATTTCCATGAAATCAAAGGGATTGCATGAAACCATTGGTTGATCCTTCTTCGAATTCAGATCGCGCAGAACTCTATTTATCGACGTAATCTGGAATTATAAAGTGGCGCGTCACATCTTTCCAGCCTTTTTTTCATAATATATTATTGCAGCTGTACATAAACACCTATCATTTATGAATGTCTACTTTTCAATAACGATACACAATTGGTTTGTGAGGTTCTGATTTTTTAAAGAGATATGGCGGGAGTTCAAATCTCGACTATCATATTTTTTACATCACCAAAAACTTACCATTGCATTATTATTATTTTGTTACGAATTAAAAAGTTTTGACTACATTTTTCGGCAATAAAAATAGTTTAAAATTAATTTAAAGATGAATTAATAGCTGACCGATGGGATTGTCTCAGTAGTACAAACTCTATTAGTCAACAGTTTGTATCTGATCTCCCATGCGAAGATTGATGGCTGATCTCGCTTATAGTCTTCGATCTTGTCAACAACGGCCTAAAAATATAATTCAATTCTTTTTAAAAGTAATTTATCAACATTTATTGCTTTTTCGTTGAGTACTGCACGTATTTATTGTCAGAACAAAATAATGACAGGTTTGCTTTAATACCGTCATGCACAAAGATATGTAGGCTCATACTCTCATAAGTAATTTATAGTTTTAGGAAATTGATTTCATTCCAATATTAACTGCAATTAATATGCCTGTAAACTTCAAACGTTTTAACCTGTTCTACGTTCATAACACATTGTGAATTGAGATTGCAAGAGAATAACCCACGTAAATAAAGAAATATTCTGAGGAATTCTTTTGATATGCAAGTATTTTTTATTCACTTTATGGTTTGACGCAGTCCGGCTGGACTGTGACAAACCGGGATCTAACGGACAAACCGGGAAAAATATCATATAATTCGTGCCTTAGTGGGTGTGGATCCTTCGATGGCGAGTGGTCGAATGGATCCTGTTTCGTAGTAGTGAACCAAAGTCTTGGAGACAGCCCTGCAAATATTCACTGTGGCATTTACTTGTTTCTAGACAAGTATTTTTGTGCTTGTTTTGATTCTCTGCATTAGATCGCATTCCAGTATATTTCAGTCGTTTCTCTTCGTTCGATCTGATTTAATATCTGATTAGAATCGTTCATATATCATATATCGAAATGGATTTTAAAATTTCAAAGAAAAACATGAGTATAGATTTCGTGCCAAACTTGACTAACCCATTGGTTACTTGCAGCATTCTCGCTATGTCACATGGACGGTCTCCCGAGCACGCCAAGTCCATGATCTGCTGGCGTGTTTTCTCTGAAACAGGAGGAATAAATATTCAATATAGAATATATTTTTTCCTCTCCATTAATCTGCAATAGCTATTTCAAACAAACAACGACAGCAACCAAAAGTCACTACAATAAGCCAGATTCAGTTGTTAGCAAACATTTATCTCACCTGAGAGTAGTGTTCCATTGACAAAGATGTCGCCATGCTGGTAGACTCCTGTTATGACTACGATTGTTAGTCATATCCATCTACGCAACATTTCCCATAAACAACATCATTGCCCAAAGCCGTTGGACTTGTATATAAGGTCCCCTGCCATAAAGGGGCTAGTAGCGCACCAAGATAAACTATTCTAACCCAACTGAGTTGATCCTATTTCGGTCAAGACAAATCCAGTATGGCAGTTGTATCATTCTGCATCGGACAATGGCTGATATTCGAGTTACTTTCTGACGTTGTAAGTTCTCGCGTTTTCTCGAAAGGGAGACACAACATAATACACGACCATACGATGATAATTTTCCAGAATTCAACTTTTTCGGTGGCACTACTTAGTGTAAATTTGGTAGAATCTCTTGATACATTCGAGCTGCGCCGTTTGAGAGAAAGAGTGGGATAGAGTGAAAGATTGGCGGGAAAGTTGTGGTCTTTGTCTGGATTGCACTACCGTGTCGATCATCCTCCCTCTATGGTTAATTGTCAGTACCAGTCCGATCGTTCTGCCAATCTTTCTCTCTGAGTGTTCCCGAATCTCACGAAAAGATAGCGACAATCCGGGAGAGAGAGGGGAGCGAGGAGGACAATGAGATATAATCGTGTGTCTTCCGATAATTAACGGGTTCCTGTCTATTACTGATATTACTAATTACTAGGTCCTCGTCTCGTTCTGTATAATAATTATAAGAAAGGTTGCGCCATTGAGAACACAAGCTAACATTGTCCATTATTAGGAGATAAAAAGGCACCGATCGTTTGACTACAGTAATCGCATAAGCTCCTTTGTCTTTGCCAATGCTCAAAAATGAAATCTGCGTATGCTCTAACGCTGGCTTAGTTATGTTTTTGGCAATACACGATTTCCAGTAAATATAGCTCTCAATTGTCCGCCTCTCCGTCTTCCTAATAGGCAGAGCTACGGTATTGGTCACTTCTCTGTGCTCATCTCTTATTACCGGGCGGGGTATTAGTGAGACAGAGAGACTCTAACGATCTGCCACTTTTGTGATGGATAGAATGAGAAGCCAAAGGGGAGGAAAGTCGCGTGAGGTGACCAGTGGGTGGTCTCAACTTAAGAGGATAAAGTAGAGAAACGAGAAGAAGCTACAGAGGTCTCGAGTACTCTTTTCATTTAGTGCATAGATAGCGTAGTAATGACCGCCACTGCGAAGAGAGAGGATAGAATAGAGTTCATTACCGTTGAATTTCGCATGTTACTATTTATGACATGTTATTTCTTTGTTATTATATGTGTAGCCAGTATTTTTAAAATGAAATGCTGGAAACTAACCGGAAGAGGGCATATCTTCAATTAGAGTTGCCATAATCGATATATCGCAGTCGATTTGCCGGCTTCTCACTCAGAGATCCTGCAATTACTTTATAATTTTTTAATTGGAACAGTCACGGACCACACGCACACGGAATTCATGAAAAGAAGGAGCTGCTTATATTGACTTAATAGATTGGATAACTTTCTAAAGTGGCGCGGTTGGATCATTGGTCTCGTAGACACCCAACCGCCACACGACGGGTGGACCTCGTCAATACAAAAATGAATTGAAAAAACAACAGAAAATAAAGGATGGGGGAGACGGTGGAGAGGAGAGCAAGACTGCGAGAGGATGCGATAGAGACACAGCAACGGGTCACTCAACCATCCTCCGACTCCTCCCACCTTCACCTTTCCTCTACCCCCCTCTCGTTCACCTTGATTCGACCCCTTAAACGGATTCATTCTCACTGTCACTCTGTTGGATGCCAACTGGATCCCACAATGACATTTTTTTTTGTTTCACTGCGACCTCAAAATTACTAAATCTGAAAAATGATTCATTTTTAGCGACCGTTTTCTACTTTTTCCTTGAGAGAAGAGATAGCGAAAGAGTTCTACTGAACAAGATACAAAAACGGTAGATGATGAGGAGTAATCGAGAAATATGTGAAGTAAAAGAGAATAGGGACCAATTGGGGATGTTCGTGAGATTTTTTCCATCTGACAAACCCGTATCTACTCACACTCTATGGGGCATGACAGAAGAGCAAACGACAAAAACGCAACGACCTCTTTCGATTGTTCTAACCCGCTTTGAAATAGTCGTATTGATTTGAATAGTAGCTCATTCGACTCGAAATTGAAAGCCCTTCAGAACCCCCTAGTTGAGTTTTCCCCGAAAATGAACGGCACGACATTTGCCTAACGATTCAAAATGCTAGGAGCAAATAATTATCGTTCGATGTCGGATGGTCTTGCCACAATCCCGCTGAAGTTTAAAATCAATTCCATAAGTTTGAACAGAGTTATTCGCAGTTGCGCTTTTGTCGTTGCGCTTCTGTCATGCCCCCACTCTATCACTGTTCATCTCAATCATGTTTATCAAAGTTCTCATCTACCTCAGAATCGTCAAATTTCCCTCGTTCGCTTATGTCATCGACATTGATTGCTATCACTGACTCTCACACTCTCCCAAATCCATCGATTGACACGATAATGTAGTTAGTCGACAGTTAATTGCAGGGGATTAGTGATGTTGAGAGAGATTGATGGATAAGAGACAGACTGTCAGGGTACTCCAATTGATCACCGCACCCAGAGAGAAGATAGAGAGGGGGGAACCCTACTGTCTTACCCCATCTAATCTCCCGAAAAAAGTCTCATCGAATTAAACTTTTTTTACAATAAAAAGTATTCATACATTGGCAAATTATTCTTCCACAGATTTATCGGATGCATACGAAATCAATTTTCGCTCAATGGGTGATTTCCATTGTTTTGCCCACAGGGAGTTAGACAGGTGAGAGATGAGAGAGAGACAGAAAAGGAGAGGAGAGAGAGGACACCCGTGATTAGCCAAATTCATCCATTGTCGATTACCATATGTTGAATCGAGGAAGGAATAAAGGAGACGCCGTTCTCTCTCTCTTTTTTCTGTCTCCTTCCAGAGAAAAGAACAGCCACTCATTATGAGATTAGCTTCGCCTTTTGAGACATAAGTTGGATGATGGACAATGGGGGGGTTAATTAAACACACGCAATATGGGGAGAATGGAGGAAGAAGATTGGGGAGAACCACGGGATGTGAACGGAAGAAAAGAGATAAAGAACAATTATGAGCAGTAGACTCTACACGAGAGACTACTAGTAGAAAGAGAATTGACAAATGGATCTCTCACTTTCCCCCTAACTCTCACTGGGGGTGGGGTGTCCCATCCCCATTATTGTATTGGATCGTGTGCGATACCCGAGCCTCCCATTACTCGCCCTTCATTTTGCCGCACTCTTCGAGACTACTCCTGATGGTGTAATTATTGTTTACCCCCCTCCCCATTACTCGCCCTTCATTTTGCCGCACTCTTCGAGACTACTCCTGATGGTGTAATTATTGTTTACCATCGTATCTCCATAGAGAAACGAGACTCGATAAATGTCCCCCAAGGCCTTTGTGCTCTTCCAAAACAGAGGATAAACGTGTGGAGGTGTTACCTTCAAGGAGGGAACACATTCAAAGAGGTTCACATAGTCCCTTACGTCGACTGAAACAAGAGCCAAATTCAATTTAGACATGAGCGAGTTAACTTCTGCATGATCCCTGGCAGAGGAGGAGAGTTTGAGGGATGTTTGACAAATTGCGATCAACTCACAGAGCCGAAGCGGATTTCATTTTGAGGAATGGGTTCGTGTCGCTGCGGGTGGTCCATACACAACGAACGTGAAACGGAATGGGAAGAGAAAGTCAACTTTCGGCACATCTCATCGAATGTGCATTTTAAACTTCGTCGTGAAGTATCTATCCCCCCCGTTTTCGTCAATTTCTGAGTAAATAAAACAAAATTTAGGTGATGTAAAAAAATGGCCGTTCGAAAAAATTTAATCGAGTTGCTTTCGAAAAATTTTCTGCCAGATTCCAGAATGGAGCGAAAATGATAATGCAATCGATACCGCTGATTTATCTTTACACAATACATAAATATTCAGAAATGAAACATTTACAATAGTTTCAGCAAATAAAAAGTTGCGAAGCACATGGCGATATCCGGTTTCACGGATGTTGGCATAAAGCAAATTGTATAATTATTTTATCCAGCTCGAACAGCGTTGTTGATCGCCTGAAAATTAAATTTCCTGATACTCAGCGAGTTTTATAATTTATGTTACTCAACAAACATTTATTGTGAGAGAATCTCTGAATACATAAAATGACACTGTATCAGATGACGAAAATCGAGTTTACCTGTGGAGGGGCAGCGTTCACTGCTCCCGCTGTGTGCCCACGCGCCTGTAAATACGTATGTTTTATACAATTTAATAATTATCGTTTTGCTTCTTCAAAAATTACTGTGTAGTTAAGTTTGAAATGGTCCATTAATTGTTTTATTGGATCCCATTCAACTAATTCTTTCCGTCGTTCTGGAATAAACGAGATTGCCTCAGATTGAAATAATTAAAAAGTGTAAATGAAATAAATTGAATTGAATTGAATTGAAGGTTCTACTCACATCATCAGCGACGCAAGCGAAAACGCCCGTGGCGATGAGAAATATGTAGAATATTGGGAGCGCGGTAGTTTTTTCAGTAACACAGAAGGGAAACACCAAGGTGGAGACGAAAAATATGGCAGCTAAGCTGGACGCGTTCTAAAATATTACATTTGTCTCAATCGTATTTTCTTGTTTTCGAGCAGTAATTAATTAAAGCTCTGAGTAATTAAAAGTAAGGAACCTCTTCTTTCATGGTATGACTGGAGCAGATGACAAATGTTGTGAATGTGATGCAAAGTGCGCCGAATAATGATTGTTGAATATGGTCGCTGAGTGGAATCTCCATGGAAATAGCGAGAGACACGATTCCAATAATGAAGAGAAGACCAGTGACGGCTGTCCAGCGGTCCGGATATCTAAATAATAATAATAATGTACGTCATTATGAAACTTGAAATATGTTCCTATCGGTCAGAGCTAGGCGGTTGCACTCATGGCTATGATATAAAATCGGGAATTACCATGATCTATTATACTAAAGATGCACGTAGCAAATCGGATAATGCACAATAATTATTTTCATATAGCTAAATTGAACATTTTACAATACATGCTAAGAAAAATATAGAGATTCAAATGAAGAAAATAATACATAGTTGGTGTAATTTTTCAGCGAGTAGATTTGTCAATAGAGAAGAGGAATAAATGCAATCATTGACGAGTGAGGTATCCCATAGGCCAGAATTCAGAACATAAAGCGTAATGATGTCAAGCTCAGACACTGCATAGCAGAACACACGAAAAATGTAAGACGATAATCGATCTGAAATCCATAGCTTTTTTGAAGGGATGGCTTTGCAAGAAATGACTCTTCAGTTCGCACCCGTCTGACCGATGAGATAATGTGCATAATGGTGAGGACATTTCTTGCGAAGCAATTTCTTTGTTTTGATAACTTATTTCATCAGGCCTCTGATAACTCGAATATTTCTACTCTCCTAAAATATGTTTGGCAAAGACCACCTGCAAGTAAGTGAGCAACGGTTCGATATGTAAATAAATGCTTTTCGAAGAACTCACTGTAAGATGGGGGGTGCAAGCTGAGAGGAAAGAGCATATTATTGCAATGTACATGATGAGTGCAAAATGTGCGTTACTGTAAATTATATAACATAAGGGAAGGCAGAACATACAGAAGGAGGCGATACAGAGACAGATCTTTACGACCCAATCCATATTCTGCAAAAGGAATAGTTAATTTAAACCCCGGCATACGTTCAGCAGTGAATAGGCAGATAAAATATTCTCAAAGGAAATCATTTTTTAAAGGGCAAACCTGTTTATTGCACTGTTCAACGACCGTGGAAAAGGTGAAGTAAGCGAAAATAAGCATAAGCGGCGCTTTGACAAGAATCATTTCGTAGATGTTCATGTTCACTGCACTGAGACAAAATGCAGCCAGATACAGCAAGCAAACTTGGGATCCGGCTTTAGGATCAATCTTCTGGAAAGAAAATGTGAACCCATTAATATATATATTTATGCGATCACAAGAAACGCGGTACAAAATTAAGTTAGATTAAAAACGAATTCAGTTGGAAGACAATGACAATCTAATAACGAGTCACTCAGAGAAAATTAACTCTTTTCTAATTAATGATAATAAATAAATTAATTAATTTAATAATGAACAACCTTGCCGCTCGGATCAATACAGTAGTCGACAGAGCAACCGATGCTGAAGCACACAACTGCGACATTGTGATAGGATTATTCCTTTCATAGAAGAGTAAAGCAGCAATAGCAGCTAGTACTGTAGTAATTGTCATTGGAAACTGACGAATTCGCATCTGAAAAGTATATTCACCGAATAGTGTCTATTGGTCGATTGCTTAGGAGAATTGTACTAAAGAAAGCAAAGTAACGCACACTCGTTATCTCTGCAAAAAAAAATTTTAAAACAGTAGCAATATTGTTGCAGAATAACTTATATAAAAGGTAAGTGTAAGTAGAATATGGGACCTCAGATTGGACGTCTTATCAGAAGCTTATCTGTCGCGTATCAGAGTTTTATCGATTGTTCAGCAGCATCATGCATCGTAATTTTTTTTCGTAATCAACTTTAAATTAAGACGTCCTGTCTGAGGCCCCATATTCTAATAAGGGAGGATAGGGAAGAAAGGGACGCGACCTCACTCCGGCTGGTTTGACTCGTATTTTGGCGCCAAAAATACGCACATAGATCTATTCTCTACATAGCAGGCCATAATTTCTTAAGAAGGCGGTAGAGTATCGAGGTCAACTGTTCCTTCGCTCTATCCTAACTATACGAGTGCGAGGAGCAAGATAGTACCCCTAACAAAAAAGTAATCTAAATTCTTGTTGGCGACTGCGTTCTAATAAAAAGAGATATTCGACCCTTATAATCCGTCAGAAGTTCGCGAACTTTTCACGCATCTTTTCTTGCTCGTTTTAGGCTATTTTCCTTATAATTTATGTGTAGGTCATTAGAGGACGCATAAGAAACTACTAATGCCGAAGAAATTAACCAAAAATATAAACTAGGGAATTAGCCGCACCTCTTAGAAGGTCGCGGAATTCTGCGAGCTGTTTTCACGCAGCTAGACAGTGACGAGAGAGCACGTAAACAGAGAGAGCGCAGAAATACAAACAACAACATTGCTTACTTTTCCCTCTCCTCGTTCCGCGTGCTCTCTCGTCACTGTCTAGCTGCGTGAAAACAACTCGCAGAATTCCGCGACCTTCTAAGAGGTGCGGCTAATTCCCTAGTTATATTTTAAGTTAAATTCTTCGGCATTAGTAGTCTCGTATGCGTCTCTAATGACCTAACGCAAATTATAAAGAAAATAGCCTAAAACGAGCAAGAAAAGATGCGTGAAAAGTTCTTCTGACGGATTGTAAGGGTCGATTCTCTCTTTTTTCTTGAATTGCTTCATCCGAAGTGAAATCTTCAATCTCGGAAGGAGAGTTTTTTCACATTTGAACAACTTTATCAGGGGGCTGTATAATCTGTCAGAGATGTGCGAGAAAAAACATCACCAAAAAGATCGCCCAAAATATGGCAGATTTTTCTCTAATTCTCTCAATTTAGCATGCTATTTTCGTCACTCTAACCAACTTCGATCGGAAATGTGCGAGAAAACTTGGCGAAGTTCTAAACGGAACTTGGCCAAGTTTGGTTAGAGAAAGAGAAATAGCACGCAATCGAGGAGAGGGAAAATTAGGCATGTTTTTGTGCCTACTTTTCCCTCTCCGCAATTTGCGTGCTCTCTCGCCACTGTCTAACCTCATTCAGAAATCGTCCATGTGTAAGTGAGGAAAAAAGCGGAACGTTTTATTCAAATTTCGTTTTTTTTCTTTTTTTTCAATTTTGAGTTGTTTATTTACATTTTTCGGCTATATTTGTTCGCGAGATGGTAAACATTATGTCCAACTTGATCATCAGCACCCATTTGATTGTCTGATGTTGCCCTTTGAGACGGACATGGCTCCACGCACGACACCTCATGAACGCGAAGTTATTCTCACCGTGATTTGGGAATATCGATCATATACATTGGAAGGATCTACTGAGCGGGCGCCGATTGGAATAGACAGAGGGACGACGTTTGGATACGAGTCGCTCAGACAGTGGGAAAGAAATTGGCGATGTGAGTATAAACTTGTGTGTGTTGGGAGAAAGGTCGGAATTCAGGAAAGACTACACAGTGTCGAGGTGTAAGACGATCTCTTCGAATCCGTCAAGAAAATGAGAACCTTGGGCACGTTGAGCTACCGGTAAGCAACCGTCGTTTCCGGACTTTCACGATGTACATTGTTCAGATACAGTCGACGAACAGGAGGTGGTGTAGATCCAGTTGTCGAGGGAAGCTATCGCTAGACTGCACCAAGAACTGTCTGCTACAGAGGAACTTATTTACGACGAGTACAAAAACACGCCGAGCTATCGAGGAATCGTTCAAAGAGGAGATTCGAAGGTTTGCTGCATTTGAGCTTCGGTCCAATATCCCATGTCAGGAGATGAATGACTACTTTCGGCAAATGGAAGGAACGGAAGAGAACGAGTTCGTTAATATTGAGATGAGAGAAAAAATATTAAAAAATAAGTGAAAATGTGTTTTTTCGTATTATATTTACAAAAAAAATCGATAACTTGAAGCAAAATTCCGATAATTTACTGTAGTACTGATTACTTGTCCGGAACGAAATAATTTGAACGCATTAGTTTGTCTAGTTTACGCGCGTGTTGGCAGAGAGCGCGTACCAAATGCAGCCTATTTCCGGCACAGTATAACCGATCACTAAATCGATGGTAGGGAACGCGCTTCCATTTTGCCATATACATGGTCTTTTTAATGTTTACAGCGTTGCTCGTTTTGCCGCAGTAGTAGCTGTTATTACTTGTGTGTACTCCTTTCAGGACCCCGACGAGATTGCAGGAGTGGCAAGAGAATCGAAATGAGCTACTTATCGATGATGTAGCATGTGAGGTCGAGGTTTGTTATTGCTTACCGACTGGAATATAATCAACTTCTTGAGGTACTTGACCATAGCGACATGCATTTTCCGACTGCGCATCCTGGTACCGAAGAGAATCGAGAATTGCGAGACGCTCAAGCATCGGTTCGTTGGTTTACTCGATTAAAAGTAGTTTTTATTGACCGGAATACTATTATAATTATGATTTTGCAGACATCTTATTCGTTCGGCACTTCTAGTGGGAGAGCCAAGACGATGAATTGGCTGGCGAACGATGACGGTGCAGTAGGAGAGCGACAGAAGGAGAATTGGATGGATGAAGAATTTATGGAGAAGGTTCGTTACAATTCTTTCCCCTTTAAATGAATGTTTGATGGCAACGCAGGTCGATCGATTGGTTAATCCGTCCAAGAAGACACGGATCTCGCGCACTCCACTCAGTCAGCAGGTACACGTATATCAATACTCATGAGAAAGGGTGGAAGAGTGGTCTTGCGCTCCAGAGCGAGATTGTTTGCAAAAACTAAGAGCGAAGACTAACTTTCAAAATATCGCAGAGCCAACTTAATCAACCGACACGTGTAAGCAGACTTACTCCTCGCCCATCGGACGCGTCAGGAGTGAATCCAACGAGAAATGTAAGATAGTGATATAATAATAATAATGATAATAATAATAATAATAATTGTAATAATAATAATAATGATAATAATAATAATAATATTTGTCATACTTCAACTTATAGCAGCTACGTTTGCTCCTATATATTACTTTGGTGTGATGCTAGATTTGTGACCGATTTCATAATAAATAATATTGCACGATTGTCAGGCTACGGTAATGAGCCATCTGGACCGAGGAAGAGGAAGGCAGACATTCAACCACAGTTTCGTCCTCCGAAGGTAATTTCAAACGAGTAAATTCGTACGATAATATCGCAAGAGAGTGTGTGCGACCGTGAGAGAGTTTTTTCTCACGTCTCCCCAGTCTTGCCTTGTTTCGGTTTCAGCGGGCTTTGTCTATTTTATCCGGTCCTAAGTGAATTATCATACTTTATATTCGCAACATTTAAGTTATTCCTATTCAAAATACGTCGAAAATTTTATTTTGATGACCAGAAAGTTATTTAGGTGGTGCTGGACCCGCCTCGTGTTGGCAGATCTACCAGCGAGAGAGGAATGATTGACGACTGGAGAAGGGCGCTCGAAGTGAGTTCTGAGTTCTCTGCTACGATAATCTAGAATATTCCATCTGTCGATTACTGATTTCACTTGCAATCGGAGGTAGACGTGTGTGCTTTCAGCAGCAATCTGTTCATTTCGAGCAGTGGAGCGGCACGCTCAGTCAGTTAGACGTCGTACTCCGTTCCCATGTGGATTTCCTTGAGAGACAGGAACAGCGGGCTGCCGAAGCGCATGAAGAACTACTCACGACACTCAGAGCACTGAGAAGTGACTCGCGAAGAAGAGAGCGAGATGACGGCAATGGACACGGATATGGAGAAGAGTGGGGAAATGACGATGATTTTGGAGGTAATGATTACCTCTCGCAGAATATGTTTTCTGACAGCAACTCGTCTCATTATAGAAGCAATGAATGATTAATCTGCTTATCCATTGTTAATTACAAGTATTTCGTGAGAAGATTGTCGTTGCTATTATCGATGTTCAATTGTATATGATCGAAGGATGAACTTATAAAGTGATTCGCGATTTCGTGGATTGCGTATACTTCCTCTATTTGGACATATTCTGATCAAAATCATCTTTTTTTCAAATCTTTTTGCCGATTCACATTTAAAACCTATATTTGTTCTGTTTCGTCGTGGTTAGCCATATCATAATAATGCACACTATAACAATTACGGTAGATTGCTAGATTACGGTAGATTTAAGAATAATTTATTTCATAAAGACTACGGTAGGTGGCTAGATTTTTCCATAGATAGTAATTCATATTGCTGTAGCAGATTTTACTGCACTACGGTAAATAGTGTCCTTTGTCATCAATCGATTGCAGTCTATCTACTATCAACAAGGTTGCCCTGTACATCATCTCGGCGTCCTCCTACTCCGCTATTGCTACCCGGTTAGTTTTTACTTCTAATTCAAGGGATATGTTGATTTACGAGTTTCAGTATCAAATGTGCTATCTTGATAGAG
>BTSY01000121.1:0-28261 GCA_036245785.1 Pristionchus fissidentatus
ACCGAATCTGGAGTGCAGACTAATAGTCCTGTATTCACCGATGGAGTAACTCAAACTGAGAGTTCTCTATTTGCTTCTATTGGGACACAAGTCAGTGTTGATCACAAATCTTCCCAGGATAGTAACAGCGGTCAGTTTTTAATTTATATCAAGAGATGAGTAAGATAGTACAGATAAATCGACGGATGCAAGTGACGAATCTGATGTGAGTGGTAGCGAATTGAGCAGCTCGGACTCATCAAATGGTCCGTGTACCTCTAAATGCCGGGGATGTTGTTCGTGCTGCAGGAAACTCCGCAAGATTAAGGTAATCATACAGTCTTCTAGTACTAGATCACAAAGCTTATTTAACATATAGTGCTAAATCTACTAAATAAATGAACTACAACTACTCACATCTAGCTCTAGAAGTCAGTATTTGTGTATTTAGCGTAGATCTCTGAAGAAGAGTGAGGGAGAGAAATTTGGCAAGATGCCCGAGGAGAAGGCTGGTGGTGAGAAGAGAAGAAGACACAAATTTTCCGCTGAGGAAATCAAGGAGTTGCTCAGAGTTGCTGCGTTAGTTTTGTGTTATATCTTCGAAAGAATTGCTTTTAATTTGCAGAGTCGTTGTCCCGTCGAACACTCACACTTCAATGTTCACTGATGGAATGGCCCGACTCATTCTCTCCCACCCTGGAGCATCCTTCCATCCCGAGAGAACGGCGTCTTCAGTGCAGACGACTCTATCAGAATTGTGCCGTCGCACCGCCGAAGGAAGGGCTCTTAAAGAGAAGTTCCACACTACTAAGAGTAATCGTGCTGATAAGAAGACTGCAGAAGACCATGACAATGGAGAGAAGGAAACCAGTGGTGATTCCGAAGACGAATCCTCAGATAACGACGAGTATTAAAACTTCTGCTTTATCTTAATTGTTTTGTTTTTATAATTTTAATAGTCGTAATTTTCATTTTGTTTTGTTTGTGCCTATTTTGTTCAATAAATAATTTCTTTTCTTAAACGTAAACTTTGTGATCATCACATCCACTTCAATTTGTACCCCAGGGGAACACGCACTTTAGTTTATTGTAGGAGTCTGTATTAGGAACATCTAGCACTAGAACTTGCTACTAGAATCTAGCCGTAGGGCTTTGTGATCTAGTAATAGAGTAACATCTAGCACTAGATCTTTGCTCTTGGTCGGAAATGTTTGACACATGTGCTCCTGGCCAATCTTGAATATTTGTCTAGTTTCGGCAATTTGTTTACTATACATCATCTTTGTATTGTGACGCGTGTCCCTAATTAGCTTATACACTTTGCTACAATTAGATGTGGAACTTTTTAGTTAGGAAAAACATATCCGGTATGATGTTTTTTTTTTTTTTTTTTTTTTGCTAGTATCAATTTGTAGAATTTTAGCTCAAATTTGATTTTTAATTTATTGTTCCAATAATGATGCACGCAGGGACGAATGTTTACACCACGGTTACGGTCAAAGTTCGCATTGGGCCTAAAATTTTTGTTTTTATTAAATTTACTTCATTTATATCGCTTTTTCTTGCTGTTTCTTCGTTACTAGGTATTTTTCATGATTTTAGACGCGTTTTTTTCACTATGCTCTAATTTCGCGATTGCTTCTACCTTGTTATGGACAGGTTCATTTATACAGTAGGTGAGGGCAATAGGGTGGAAGTAGTGATGGAGTCATAAATAGCTAATCTTTAATTTTCCGGGCTATAGCGTCGGAGTTTTCGTGTGTGAGATTTTACATCTAGCACTAGATCTTTGCTCTTGGCAGTACGCCAACTTTTGAATAGCCAGGTTCCCACCCGGAAGATACGGTAACCCCTTAATAAGGGTGAGGTAGATCAGGACTGATTTAGGCCCAAAATGTCAGCTTCAGTCCTCTATTTTACCTCCATTTTTTATTATTGCTCACTCGCAACTTTCACAATTCCAGTGCTAGAAGTCAAAGTTCTAGCAATAGATCTTACTACATCGGATATGAAATCTATTATTGGATCTTCGACATCTAGCACTAGATCTTTGCTTGTTCGCACTTGCCACCAATTGCTTATTAATTAACTACTTCATCCTTAGGTAATAATCATGGCCGATCAACGTCCTTCTCAATCGATGATTGTTAAAAAGGAGGAAGTGATTGAAGAACTCTTGAATGGAGGTATGTTATCTAGATGAAATTAATAATTAGTAACATTTACATTTCAGCTTCACCTTCTGACACTCCTCTATTCAAACCGGAGGGCTACGATGACTGGCTTCGTAAGTTATTATTAATTTTTAAAATTGATAAATGTGTTTATTTTAGGAGCACAGCTCGGCCTTCTGGAGAGAGGAGAGATTCCTCTATCAGCAATAAACCTTCAACAGGCATTCAATATCCTGCTTCTGCCAGAGGCACCTCCTCGTTCAATGGCAAACTCCAATCACATTCCGACCGGTAAGATGGAATAATCCCATCAACATCAATACCTTTTGTTGCTTACAGATCCGCCATCGGAACCATCAGACGATGAGGGAAACTCGTCCGATTATTGGGAAGATTCAAGTTCCGACGAGGGAGAAGGCGACTTCTCGTGCCCAGGATGCTGCAGTTGCTGCACGAAGGTCGTCCGGCTTCAGGTTAGGCATATTCAAATTTACATCTAGTCCTAAGTCTTTGTTACATATGATATTTGATCTTTTCACATCTTGCACTAGATCTTTTCACATAAGGTGCCATGCCTTTTTACAAATGATATTTGATCTTTTCACATCTAGCACTAGATCTTTTCACATAAGGTACCATGCCTTTTTATATATGATATTTCATCTTTTCACATCTAGCACTAGATCTTTTCACATAAGGTGCCACGACTTTTTACAAATGATATTTCATCTTTTCACATCCAGCACTATATCTTTTCACATAAGGTGCCACGACTTTTTACAAATGATATTTCATCTTTTCACATCTAGCACTAGATCTCTTCTTGATTTCGACACTATAAGGTTCAAATCTTAATGTTCATAACTTTAATTTCAGAACAAACTGAAGTCCACGATGGCAAAGCTACATGAGGCAAAGCTGAAGGTGAAGAATCACGAGTTCAAGAGCAAGAAATCCATCACTGGTAAGAAGCGCGCACGTGCACAGATTGACGATTCGGACATTGACGAAGAACCGGAACTCAAGAAGAAATTCTCCATGAACCCTATCCCCTCCTCGCTACAAGATGAGATGTTAATTCTCGCCAAGTAAGTAGCACTATTTCCCCTCTTCTTTGAAAAAATCAATCAATTTGTAGTTTACTACTTACTTATTATTTTCATTTCAGAAACATCCATACGGATTTCCCGTATCTCTCCCTGTACGGAGACATCTTCGCCAGAAAGCTGAAGGAGCATTCGACATTCACCAAGTACTCTGACACGAAAATCCAGAAATTCTGGAACTCGATGGGATTCAATCATGAAGCGTCCGTATCGTTCAAACGAACGCATCATCTTTCTAAAGGAGTTCTTTCGGCTCTGAAGAAGAACAAGGTTACCCCCCCTTGCTGTGCTGAGTAATTGCCTTGTTGTACATTGTAGTTTACTTTTGTTTTGTGTATGTGTTGATTTATGTGATGGTGATACGATAATAATTTCTTCCAATTAATCAAAACATTACATTTGAAAAACATTAGTTGAATGTAAATGGGAACGGGGGATTGGGTAAACTCAGACTTCCTTCTTGAATTCGACTTCGACCGACTACTTGTTCGACTTCTTGGTCCTTAAATCTTGTTCGTTAACGTATTATGTTTGGTTTCCCACATCTAGCGCTAGATCTAAATGTCTCTATTTTACTTTGTATTAGTTGATCTCTTTGATCTCTACGCATGTTTCTATTGCCTAGTTTCTACTGACCTTTTACCTTTAGATCTTTTAACATCTAGTGCTAGATCTAAATGCTTATATTTTAAAGTGTATTAGTTGATCGATAATCTTTGGTCTTTGATCTAGCACTAGATCTCGGATATGAGATCTATTATTGGATCTTCGACATCTAGCACTAGATCTTTGCTTGTTCGCACTTGCCACCAATTGCTTATTAATTAACTACTTCATCCTTAGGTAATAATCATGGCCGATCAACGTCCTTCTCAATCGGTGATTGTTAAAAAGGAGGAAGTGATTGAAGAACTCTTGAATGGAGGTCTTGAATAAATGCTTTTATTTTACAGTATTTTAAATGATCTTTGGTTTTCAATATCTATCACTAGATCTTGATGCTTCTATTTCAGTGTTTTAGTTGATTTTTAATCTTTGATCTCTGGTCTGGTGCTAGATCAAAATGCATATATTTTACAGTGTATTAGTTGATCTTTGATATTTTTGCATTTTCTTGTACCTACTAATCTGTGTTCTTGTGAAATCATTTATGTACAACAACGATATATCCCTCGTAAAATCGTTTATGTACAACAACAATATATCTACAATATAGTAATCTACAACTTCTGGAACACAATCATGTGTATATTATGCAGTTTATTGGGGAGTTGCCGCTCCATTCGCAGTGGATGGTTGTCGTTGATGACACACCATCTTCCAGAGTCATTGCGCTTCCACACGACATAGTGGCCGCTGTCTCCGCGATTGTTGGCGAGGTGCTGCATGCATCCGACCATCTTCATCGGGATGCCTGCAGTTGTAATTGAATAGGTATGTTTACTTTTCTAGTACTAGAAATTAAGATGTAACACTAGATATCATTACTCACCAAAGACATTCATCCGCTTGGCGTTACAGCCGTTGATTGTGAGCACTTGATCCGGTTGTCTGATGCCGTTCATGTGGACTGATCGGTTGATCTCCACGATCAGATGAGATCCATTCTCAAAGGTGGTTCTGCTTACAAAGATCTATATGCTACAACTTACCAGGTTGACAGTGTAGTCAGCGTTGGTGATGTTCTGCTGGCACTGAGGGCATGTTTCATCGTTCATCACATTCTTCTTGAAGAGTTCTTCGATGGTGCCACTGGTGCATCCATTAGGCAGCTTGTTGACGTCGAGAGCACACTGAAATTCAACTTTAGATTTAAGTGTATCAAACTTTCACAATACCTTGTATTGGACTCCGGAGAGTGGAGGAGGATTAATCTTCTGGTGGCCATTCGGACAAGTGAGAGTGATGTTGAAGGTTGCCATACAGTGCGCATCAAATACTTCGCCGTAGTCTTGCAGGAATGGGTAGAATGCATCTCTTGCGTCTCCGTAATCATTGGGGAATCCGGCAGCGTTGCGAAGAGCCACGACGTCGGTCCGCTCGCCCTTCAGCACTGCCTCCACCTCTGCCATCCTCACCGTTTGTAGCCCAGCCGCTATGATTAAGTATTAGATCTAGTGCTAGCATCTAAATATCTAGTACTAGATCTCTCATGTGCATTACATACCTGCGAGTACTGGAACGGCCGCAATGATGCCGTCCTTCACTGCAGTGATGGTGTGCACGAGATTCATGGACGCGATGATGTAGCAATCTGTTCCAGTGTTGCGAAGTCGTAGCACCTGATGTTTTCAATGGCGTTATGTAATTTTCATACACTGTTACCTCTGAAGCTTGCAGCACGTCGTCCGGCGCTTGCTCATCATCCCGCATCAAGGCCCTTTTGCATGGAACTTCCTCCTCGAGTCCAAATAGGGCATCCTCTTCTCCTTCGAATGTTACTCTTTTCCTCGCTCTCCTTCTGCCTGTGACGGGAGTTTCGTCTGCAGCACGGACTGGCACTCTCAATTTTGCACTCGATGTTCTCCTTGGAGTCGTAGCACCGGATCTTGGAGTGACCGGTGTTTCGGGTGAATCAACCGGTGTCTGATCGTCTTCAACTGCTTTGCGTCTCACGATGGGATCGGCAAAGGTAGGAAGATTGACGGTAGCGCGCAGTTCGTTGTACTTCTGGAGCGAAGGTCTAGAGCAACGGAGCTTGTCCGGATGGAGATCCATGAGGTAGAGAGTGTCGAGGGTGCGGACACGTGACAGCGCAACGAACCCTTGAGAGGGGGCAGAGGCGAAGAACTTGCCGGTGGCGACGATGACTGCAGAGAGCGTCATTCCCTGAATTGACATATATTGCTAAATTACGTTTTAGCACTAGACAACTTCTAGCACTAGATATTTATTGGTACTAACCTGTGCTTTATGGACAGTTGCTCCAAACGCCATGGTGATGGGGAACTGACGACGGGTCTGCTGCTCGTCTTCGCTGATGTCGAAGGTTGCGCTAACCTGTGAAACACAAAAATGTTGTTGTCAAAATCTTGAAATTTACCTTCTCAATCAGCACCTCCTTGAGCCCGTCGAATGCAACGACAAGTCCGACCACGTCTTCACCGCTCTTCACAATCTTCTTCAGCACTCCACATGCTCCATTCACCAGTCCAGCAGCGGCATCCAAGTTCCGGCGAAGCATGACTCTGCCTGAATCAGCGACGTGTTAGAAATACATTACTAATCCGGAGATACCGTTTTCAGCAAGCAGAAGACTCTTCTCCAATCCAGCTGCCTTGTTAGTGTCATCTTCGGTTCGCTGCTTCTCCGCTTCTTCAGCACTCTCATTCTGTCCAGTGGTCTTCTGCCGTTTCCACGGGGCACGCCGTCCTCCAGGCTTGCGTGAGACGTCATATTCTGCATCTTGGTAGATGCGCCTCGTCTTGCCCTTCTTCCCTCCACCCCTCACTCCGCTTCCAGCTAAAATGCCAATTTCATTTCTAGTACTAGAACTTCTAATACTAGAATACCTCTTCCGTCTTTCTTCATGAAAGAGTCTTCGGCCTCCACGGTGCAGTGGGTCAGCTGAAGTTGCTGGACAACGAGCTGGTTGAATTCTCGAACTTCTGCGTTTGTCGAGAAAAGTGCCATCGGGTTTTCCGAACCATTGCTCTGCAATAGAATTAGTAAATCTAGAACTAGATATTTTCTTCACCATTAGTTCAAGAAGTGTCCGTGCTCCAGCCTCCATCACCTTTTCATTCCTCTCTCTCTCGATGACTCTCGTACGCAGCATCTTAAATTTTCAAGTAGATGTTGCTTGGCACTCCGCAACAAACCTTTATATCGTCGTCGGTGAGGGCTTGCACTCTGAGACGCTGAAGAAGATTGCCGAAAGTCTGATCCCCCGACTGTCTCATGTTCTCCGTCAACTCCTCGTAATCAAATTGCTCGAATAGGCACAGCTCTGGCAGCATGCTTCCGAACAATCGATTGAGCATCTTAGCAGTGAGCGATTCGAAGATGGCAGGAGCTGAAACGGGAGGCAGCTGCATCAGATCACCCAGAAGGATGACGTTGAGACCGCCAAACAGCTCCACGTTGCCCATGATCTCCTGAAAACAATGAATATATGATGTGGTTTCAAAAGTTTGTTCTATTACCATAAGTCTCATGTGCACCTTCGTAAGCACGATAGCGGAGACCATGCTGAGCTCATCGACGATGAGCAGGCGGACATTCCGGAACTATAATGTGTTTGTTTTAACTTCTAGTAATAGAACTAGATCTAGTGCTAGAACTCACTTGTAATCGGAGACCGTTGAGGCGAAGTGGCTTGAGTGGACGGATTGCCGAATCTCGGCCGTGCTGCACCTCGATTCCCAGCAGCGAGTGAAGAGTAGATCCTCGGATTTGAACTGCAGCAAGTCCCGTGGGCGCAGCGAGAAGAACTGCAGGCTCGGTGACCCTCTTCTCAGGCGTGGTGTACTTGAGGGTGAGATCATCAGCGATCGCGTTGATGAGATAGCTCTTCCCGCAGCCAGCAGTTCCGACGATTACACGCAGCAGAGCAGCCGGTCCCTTTCCCAATGTTGTTAAGGCTTCGTAACGTTCTTGCGGCAAAAGATCACGATTGGCACGGATCTCATCGAGGATCAGCTTGTGAGAGTCCTGCACAAACATTCGTGCTTAAGAGTAGTAGGTGTAAACATCTAGTACTAGAAGTTCAAATGCTAAATTTGAAATTCCGTACCTGCTCGGCGATGTGTTGAACTATGTTGACGAAGATCTTCTTCTGACCGACGTTCATTTTACCGATCATGGCCGTGTGTTCATCCTGGTTAACCTCTCTATCAAATACAATGAGTCCATCCTCCTCTACATCCTCATCAACTCGTAGCGAAGTGAGCAGTGCTCGCTGGGCCTTTCTCTTCTCCGTAACTTCCTTGTCCTGGGCGAGAAGTGCCTCCTGGTGCTCGCTACAACGCAAGAGAAATTTAATTCAGTGGATTGTTCACTTACATGATCTTCTTAATGTCCTCTAGTGCCTCTGGCTGTTCAGTTTCCATTCTGTCAATGAAAACATTCCACCGTGCTTCGTATGACTCTGCATCTCCCATCAGCTGCTCCTCATTTCTAGAATACTCATGACCTTTAACGCAAACGACTTCTCGCACACCTCCAGGGGATGAAGATGAAGCAGAGACGCCTGTAGTAGTCTTGTCTAGACTCTTCATTGTTTTCCTCGAGTGTTGGCCAGAAGAAGCGGGGTACGAGCGGTCGACCACGGAGGACGTGAGCCTAGAATGTTCTAGTACTAGAACTTTCTCCATACGTTTCTCATTACTTTGCGTGCTTTGGTGCCAGTGATAAAGTGGTTGATGTGAGTGTCCCTATTGTGATCGAACATAGGACTTGATTCACAATGGATGCTGAAGTGGGGTTCAAATGGATCCGTATTTCTTGAGTTTGCTGTCCGAGCGAAATTATCCTCGTCATCCTGCAATAGATGGTCTAGTTACGTTATTTTGCCATTCATCCAACCTCATTCTCCTCATCATCTCCTTGCTCTCCACCGACACGTGCTCCGTCCCTCTTGATTACTTTAACAGTGAATCTGGTGACGATGTTGAGCAGTGAGAAGTCTTCGAGGTCGGCAGATCTTCCAGGGTAGTACGTATCCGCGACGTTCTCCTTGTAAGCGGCAGCGTTGATTCCTCTTTTGACCTCGGCCTACAATATATTTTCTAGTACTAGATATTCAAGTACTAAATCACACTTCTAGTACTAGATATAATATCTAACCTCAATTTCGTGCTTCGGCCTCAGCATACGATCCCTCTTTTCAGCTGCGTTGCTGTTAACAGTAACGTGTCCACTGTCGAAGGTGCAGAGGTCGTGGCCCATCAGAGTGTCGATCACTTCGAGGAGTCCGCACTGTCTCATCCTCATACAATCAACCAGAGCACGGAAGGCCTTCAACAGCAACTGTTTTACATCCAGTACTAGATCTTTTCATTCAAACCTCTTTGCTGTTCGTCGTCTCTTTTAGCACCGCGTTAGCGTCCAGTACATCTTTGCTCTTCTCGTTCTTGGTGATGTATCCGGTGATGTACTGCACTACTTCGGAGCATCCGCTCCAAATGTATTGGAGGTCCGTATTTCCCTTCCATGCGAGCGAGATTGACGGATTGTAGTCGTTGACCCAGACGTCTTTGGGCTAAATTAAATTTATATTCTTTTGAAGAGCCGATAATAACACTAACTCCTCGTTTGACGTAGTATTTTTTGAAGCGGGAACCGGGAAGTGATTGCATGATTTCTAATTTGTCGTTGACATAGGTGCACGATGAGCAAGGCCTCGGGAAGTCAAATCGACATCCTTCGTCGAGCTGGAGTTATAACAAGGATTGCGAGTTTTACAACTCCGAACTAACCTTTCCGTTTATTCGATAAGGTCGAAGACAAGTTTGCGAGTGTCTTTCGTAGTGCATCTGCTCGCCCTTGATGATGCTGTACAAATCTGGCTCCTTCTTCTCGTCGGGCATCCGAGCACATATGTACTTGTCAATGAATGCTATTCTCTGCAATTTATTGATATTTTAACTTCTAGTACTAGAACTGACCTCATCATCAGATGCATCTTCTTTGGGTGCTCCCTCTATCCAGAGCATGCAATGTGCATGTTGAGTTCCTCGGTGCTGATACTCGATTCTTATGAAGTGGTTTATGACCTTTCCGAGGGGACCTCCTCGACTGCCGCCACTCAGGAGCAAGAGATGGAACATTGCTCGGAGCTATAATAAGCTGTGGTCAGTAATCATCTCGAGAACTTTCCACTAACTCGCTGCTGGAAACATCTCGCAAAGAAATATGGGTCCTTGCTTATGTACTCGTAAAGGTTGCTCTTCGTCACTTCGGAGCCGTAAACCTGGAGAGCAGTATTTATACTTAACTACCTTTGTCTCATTTACCTTCTGGTAAAGTTCGCCCACTTCCTCCCATCTTCGCTCCGCCGGATTAAGTGTGAGGAAGATTGTTGCTGGGCCGAACAGTGCTACGTGCGCTCTAGCTTCCTTTCGCTTCATGTCGAAGTAGGCGACATGTCCTCTCATCGTACGAGCACCAGCATGAAATGATCCCTGAGAATGTCTAGTACTAAGTACACTTCTAGTACTAGATGTTTCTAACCTCGAAGCTTGCGGATCCCTCTGTTATGGCATTCAAAAATGTGTCTCCTGTCAGTTGACCTCGACTGAGTCGTGCTTGAATGCCAAGGGCCGAAGTCATGTCTCTTTGTTCGAGAAGACCGTGCACGAATGAGAGAAATTGAGGATCACGAGCACATCTTCGATCTCTACATGCCATCCACCATCGCACCTGATCGCGCAGCGTAAGCTGAAAATGTGCACGGGTGCACTACACCATTCATCACTTCCCTGCTTACCTTTTTCTCCCTTATCATATCGTTGCCGAATCGACCCTTCGGAAAATGCCAAGGGAAACACTTCTCGTCTACATGTCTCGAATCGACGCTCATTGGCGCGTAGGGGTGCTAAATGGTGAGATCTAGTGCTAAGTCTATGTCTAGTACTAGAACTAATTTTAGATCTAAGAATTTTTCAGAACTAAGAAAGTTTATATTAAGATATCCTTTACCCGCAATAGAGCATACTGCTCATGGGCAATTCCAGGCGTTGTTTGACCATGCATTGATCGGATTATCTGAGGCGTTATTTCCTCATGCTGGAGAATGGACTGTGGATTCTCTTCACTGGTGACAAGTTTGTCCAGATCCGAATCTGTCACAGGCGGGGCATTCTTGGGTCTCCTCGTGAACACTACCGAATCCCGTGAGAATCGAAATGACTCGTTAATGGTAATCTGAAATTTTGAATACAAAATATTAACTTCATTCAGCACGCTTACGTCGGCGTAATGCGGGTTGTTCTTCTTCAGCCATCGTAGTGCCCGCAGGACGAATGGCATGCGAACAAGCGCACTCTGCGCACTTTCCGGGTTTACGAGAATCGTTAAGCCAGCATCGCTCGGGAGCGTCTCGGCAACGTGTGTTACGGTTCCTTCGGTGGGAACCGGCAGAAGCACCATTGCTCCTGAAGGACGAAAATTGAGAACTTCTATTATTCATATGTTTATTACCTCCGACCGCCTTCATGTTAGTCCGCCGACCACCGGCGTCATTTAGACACACGATGGATCTGATAGGTCTGATGAGCTGCACCAATGACTGTTCAATCCAGTTCATGTTCGTCATGACCTTCGGATTCTGAAAGATGACGTCTAGTGCTGGATGTATATTTCTAGTACTAGACCTTGTCGAAGTCGACATTGTTCTGCGTGCAGTATCTGGGTATGAGGGGGTCTTCTTGTCTCACTTTGAGCGGTCTAGTCCCCGCTCTGGCGTCCGTCATGCACCGCTTGCAGATTGCCACTCGTCCGTGTTGGTCAGCCTCCCTGACCAGCCTCCGCTTTTCTCGCATGAACGGTATCATCTGTAAGAATTATTAGACTTCACAAATCTATCCAGGAATACCTTGAATCTCGTTGTTCTCGTAATTTGTGACTCCTCTCTAGCACGATCGCAAACATCACAGAAGACACTCTCGGTCTGCCGCACCTTGTCAGCAACAGAATCAATCTTATCTCCGAATGCGTCTCGTGCAGCCTCCTTTAAAATTAGTACATACATTTTATATTACTAAGTTTCAATAGTTATTGGATTTCACCTCAGTCATGTTGCTATTTTCGATGAACGTTGACTCGATTACGGTGCGAACACTCTTCGGAAGCCATAACCACTCTGTTCTCTCGATAGATTCGTCGATGATAGACTTCACTCGTCCAAATGAGTGCTGCAATTACTTGCATCATACATCTAGTGCTAGTAATTTTACTATCTAGTACTAAACTTTCAATTTTTACCTGTGCGATCAAGATGCGGTTGACAAGGGCACGAACGGCATAGAAACGAGCCATAATTGAACGAAGTCCAGAATAGCACACAGCTCCTTTCTTCAAGATCACAAAGTCCTCTGAATGTGCTAATTGAGTTCATGCACTGTTTATGAGCAACTCACTTGATCCTTCAAATTCAGCCACAGCTCCAAGTTCTCCTTTCTCAACACTCTCGAGCAGCGACAGGAGGACGCTCTGTAGCTTAAAGGCCTGCTCCTGGGTCATTGCACGGCAGGTGCAGGGTACGGCGTACGTGACCTTGGGAGCATAGATGGCGCCTTGTCGTCCAGCAGCTTCTCCGAGCTCAGGATCCTTAAATTTGAACGTATAGTACGTTTCTGAATTTCTAGTACTAAGTTATTGATCTAGCACTAGAACCTGAAGTAGGATATTCTCTCCTTCTTCCGTGATAGCTGCTCGATCTTCCTCGCCAATTACTATCTCAATCTCTTCCTCATCAGCGTCATCTCCCATGGCTTCGAGAACGACGTTTTCCGCATCTGGTGCTGTATTTCCATGATTAACAAGTGTTAGAGCTTACACCTAAGTTCTAACCATCTTCGGTGTGTTCCTCCTGGAGCTGCACCTGTTCCACTTGCATCACCAAGTTCTCTACTACTAGAACGATAGCTGCCTCTTGCTCGCGCTCGGTCTCTGCAAAGTTCTCGTAAGAAATCATGAGTTGTCTGCTCTGCTACCTGCTTGTGGTACGGCCTCCCTAGAAGTCTGCATGAAATCTCTATAGAGAGACGGATAGAATGAATCCAGCGGTTGGGCTCCTTGAGTGCTCTTCTTCGCACGGTGGTAAGCAACTCTACACACTGTCCGGTGAATCTGTCAAGAGTAATTTTAATTGTAAAGATTGCTTGCCTTCTCATACTTTTCCTTTCTCCGTTTTGATCGATTTTGGATGATGTATTGATGTAGGCTGCATCTGGAGACGAAGGCGTGAGCACGCAGACGCGAGCTCAGCCTGGCATGCCTTACGGATAGCACGGGCGATGTCACATCGCTTCTGGCATCTATCTAGTGTCTCCTGGAAATATCTAGTGCTAGATGAGTTAGAAGAAAGATTAGCCGTGCAAAGTGAGGCTGAGCCGTTCAAGATCCATTTCTAGAAGTATAGTCTAGTAGTAGAACTAACATTCACGTCAACTGCTCCACTGCTCTTCCTCACAACCGCAACGAACGTTGTCATGTCTTCAGCAAATATTGAGAATCCACGAGATCGTGAAACTTCGCGAACGGCGCGAAGTTTCCGACTGAATTATGATTTGCATTGGATTTGATAACTAATTCCAACTCACATCCAAAGTGAGCTCCTTCGCACTTTGACGTTACGCAGTCCTTCCTTGCGTAGTTGTTCACTTGCACTTTCTGCTCGCATCAGTGATCGAACTTTGACGAACATGTATCTGCTCAGCATCTGCTTGAGGCCTGGATCACGTAGTGATGAACGACGCATGCCGGCAAGCATCTTGACGGCGGAGACAACATCAGGCACAGAACTCATTCTACTTCTGAGAAAGATATACTATTCTAAAATATTGCTTATTGATACCTCTCTTTCTTTCTCACGTTGTCCTTCTCTCGACGATTTTGTGCTGCGCTTGGGTCATTCTTGTGCCTCCTTAATATGAAAAATTGAGAACACTTTTTATTCAACAACATACCTGTTCAACTGCTGAATCCTTCTCCGCTCTTTAACAACCGCCTTCTGCTCTTCACTTAGACGTGTGCGCCATACACGCCATCGGTCAGTTGAGTACATCGCGAACTAAAATGTGCAAAGATTTTCTAGTACTACAAAATTACAGTAATGGAAACATTTCTAGTACTAAAAATATCTAGTGCTAAGATAAATTAACAGATAAATAGGCTAAATGAAATCAAAATGTGAAGTTGCTAGGCGGATTTTTTTGATACTCAGCGAAGATTACGGTATTCCAGGCAAGACCCTATTCATTCAAATTTGTATTACAGTACTGATCTTTGATTTTTTAACTCTCGATCTTTCCACATCTAGAACTCTTTGATCTTTGATCTCTGACCTAGTACTAGATCTAAATGCTTCTATTTTGCAGTGAATTAGTTGATCTTGGATCTCTGGTCTAGTGCTAGGTCTAAATGCATCTATTATACAGTGTATTAGTTGATCTTTGATCTTTGACCTCTTACCTAGCACTAGATCTAAATACCTCTATTATACAATGGAATAGTTGATCTTTGATCTCTACTTACTTTTATATCATCCAGTGTCTACTGATCTTTGATCTTTGATCTCAGTGTTCGGGACTTGTAAATTGCTCCAAGTCCCCTAAGCTTAGGCGTTGGCTTCGGAAGAAACCTTACATTTTGACCCCTCTGTTTAAGGTACTTCCGGTGGTCTTTGAACTTTGATCTTTGATCCATTCGACGTCATCGTCGATGTAACTTCAGAATCCGAAGGAACCGTGAGCTTAGACGCCGTCATCGTCGAGATACAGATGCCGCCTGTATAGAAGTATGGTAAAAGGGGAAAAACAAGAGGAAGTTGCCAAGCCCAAACCTAAATAGCGTCAGCGGGGTCGCTTCGCTCCCCCGCTGACGCCAAGCCTAAGCCTAAGCCTAAGCCTAAGCCTAAGCCTAAGCCTAAGCCTAAGCCTAAGCCTAAGCCTAAGCCTAAGCCTAAGCCTAAGCCTAAGCCTAAGCCTAAGCCTAAGCCTAAGCCTAAGCCTAAGCCTAAGCCTAAGCCTAAGCCTAAGCCTAAGCCTAAGCCTAAGCCTAAGCCTAAGCCTAAGCCTAAGCCTAAGCCTAAGCCTAAGCCTAAGCCTAAGCCTAAGCCTAAGCCTAAGCCTAAGCCTAAGCCTAAGCCTAAGCCTAAGCCTAAGCCTAAGCCTAAGCCTAAGCCTAAGCCTAAGCCTAAGCCTAAGCCTAAGCCTAAGCCTAAGCCTAAGCCTAAGCCTAAGCCTAAGCCTAAGCCTAAGCCTAAGCCTAAGCCTAAGCCTAAGCCTAAGCCTAAGCCTAAGCCTAAGCCTAAGCCTAAGCCTAAGCCTAAGCCTAAGCCTAAGCCTAAGCCTAAGCCTAAGCCTAAGCCTAAGCCTAAGCCTAAGCCTAAGCCTAAGCCTAAGCCTAAGCCTAAGCCTAAGCCTAAGCCTAAGCCTAAGCCTAAGCCTAAGCCTAAGCCTAAGCCTAAGCCTAAGCCTAAGCCTAAGCCTAAGCCTAAGCCTAAGCCTAACCCCATAAAAAGTGGGGGCTAGCCATGCCTAGGTCCAGACCGTCAGTTCTGATAAGCCGCCGCCAGTATGAACCTTAGAGAAGAAGGCTTTTCTTTGCACCTGAAGGTGCAAGAGAAAAAAGGGCCTATTTAGGTTTGGCCTTGGACCTTACAAAACTTGAGAAATCCCAAGGAGATATAAAAGTGGAAGAGGCTGAAGCCGTACAAAACTTGAGAAATCCCAAGGAGATATAAAAGTGGAAGAGGCTGAAGCCGTACAAAACTTGAGAAATCCCAAGGAGATATAAAAGTGGAAGAGGCTGAAGCCGTACAAAACTTGAGAAATCCCAAGGAGATATAAAAGTGGAAGAGGCTGAAGCCGTACAAAACTTGAGAAATCCCAAGGAGATATAAAAGTGGAAGAGGCTGAAGCCGTACAAAACTTGAGAAATCCCAAGGAGATATAAAAGTGGAAGAGGCTGAAGCCGTACAAAACTTGAGAAATCCCAAGGAGATATAAAAGTGGAAGAGGCTGAAGCCGTACAAAACTTGAGAAATCCCAAGGAGATATAAAAGTGGAAGAGGCTGTAGTCCTATAAAACATGTGAAATCCCAAGGAGATATAAAATATGCGGAAGTCTTATAAAACTTGAGAAATCCCTGTGCTTCGCACAGGGGCCAAAACCTAAATATGCCCTTTTATCATCACTTTACAGACTTGTTGCGTGATGCTAGCGCCAGTCTACGACGATTAAGTACTTAAGATATCTAGTGGTGGTAAGAGGGCTTGAGTGGATTCAGCGATTAAGTACTTAAGATATCTAGTGGTGGTAAGAGGGCTTGAGTGGATTCAGCGATTAAGTACTTAAGATATCTAGTACTAGATCCCCACCAGAGAGCCTTAAGCTTAGCGTATTTGAATAAATTTCACAAAGTGTCCTAAGCTTAAATGGTCTAGCACTAGAAGAAGGACAACTAGCGCTAGAAGATAAGGAAGGGCTAAGCACTGTGCGAACAAATTTGGAGAATGTATTACTATAGCTATCAAGGTCCAATACATTTCAAAGACATTTAGCGTATATAGATAAATTTCTCGAAGTTTCCGTAGATGTTCTGTAACAAGAATTCAATCTTCGAGTATTAATACATATAACGACGCAAGGGGCGCGTCGCATCACGCAACAAGTCTGTAAAGTGATGATAAAAGGGCATATTTAGGTTTTGGCCCCTGTGCGAAGCACAGGGATTTCTCAAGTTTTATAAGACTTCCGCATATTTTATATCTCCTTGGGATTTCACATGTTTTATAGGACTACAGCCTCTTCCACTTTTATATCTCCTTGGGATTTCTCAAGTTTTGTACGGCTTCAGCCTCTTCCACTTTTATATCTCCTTGGGATTTCTCAAGTTTTGTACGGCTTCAGCCTCTTCCACTTTTATATCTCCTTGGGATTTCTCAAGTTTTGTACGGCTTCAGCCTCTTCCACTTTTATATCTCCTTGGGATTTCTCAAGTTTTGTACGGCTTCAGCCTCTTCCACTTTTATATCTCCTTGGGATTTCTCAAGTTTTGTACGGCTTCAGCCTCTTCCACTTTTATATCTCCTTGGGATTTCTCAAGTTTTGTACGGCTTCAGCCTCTTCCACTTTTATATCTCCTTGGGATTTCTCAAGTTTTGTACGGCTTCAGCCTCTTCCACTTTTATATCTCCTTGGGATTTCTCAAGTTTTGTAAGGTCCAAGGCCAAACCTAAATAGGCCCTTTTTTCTCTTGCACCTTCAGGTGCAAAGAAAAGCCTTCTTCTCTAAGGTTCATACTGGCGGCGGCTTATCAGAACTGACGGTCTGGACCTAGGCATGGCTAGCCCCCACTTTTTATGGGGTTTCTCAAGTTTTATTTTAATCGTGGCGCAGCCACGATTTGAGTTCTAGTACTAGATTAATTATGAGTTGGCAAAATACCGAGACAATAACTAGTACTAGATCATTTAATATCTTGGCAACATTCCAATATTATTTGAATTTAAGTTCATGAAACTCTCAAAAGGAAACCAGGGCCATCTATCAGGGACATTTGTGCGCCATTTGTGCCTAACTTGTGCTCCTGGTCCATCTTGCATATTGCTCTATTTTCGGCATTTTGTTTAACCATTTCTAGTGCAAGATATTCTTCAAGCACTAGATGCTCCATTTCATTGTTCCAGTACTAGATGTGAGTTTATTTAATCTCATTGTTATAGGTAATTGAAAGCATTCCAATGTCTACACAAGAAGTTGAAGAAACCGTCGCAGCTATGCTGGACATAGTTGCTGCTAATGTCGATGAAGAATCGCCGATTGATGCAGGTACGTAGTGTGTTCTAGTGCTAGACATATTTCTAGAGGATATGCCGACGTAGGATTATCAGGTTCGCAAGATCACGCCATGGACATGATTCATGATGAAGAGTCTGTCGAAGCACTTGATTCAACGGAACAGCTCGTCAACCACAACGGTGCAACTCTTTCTTCACATATGGATGATACGAATACATTTGTGGTCGTTCGTGTGCTACCAGGTAAGATTCTCAAAGTCATTTGTCTAAAACAAGCTATTTCATGAAGACACTATCCTTATCGATGATAAGACTGTATTCCGCTCGTTTCCCATCCTCGACAACATCATCAACTCTGTAATTCTTCCTACAACTATATCAGCTCCATCGACGCCTTCCATTTCAGGTAACACGACTAATTAAAACATATTTAGGACTAGAACTTTTTCAAGTATCAGAAAATCTAAATTAATATTTTTTAGTTGCATCGGTCGATTCGTTCGATGATGAAGTTCATCTTGTCGACGACAATGCACCTACTCCATCCGACACTGCACCATCGGCGCCAAAAGCACAATCGAGTGAGAGTGACTTGTAAATAATGCTCAAATCTAGTACTAGATTTAACAGTTCAATTACTAGATGTTCAACACATCTAGTACTAGATTTAAAATTCTACCGTAATATATATTTCCAGTTGCTTCGATCGACTCATTTGATGATGAGGTGATTCCAGTGGATAATGATGAATCATCCCCAACCGTAACCATTTCAACTGTAAATAGAGCAGAATCAGGTACTTAGCACATAACATTTCAGTTCTAAACGTATATTGTCAGTCGCATCAATCGATTCTTTTGATCTCGATGATACCATTTACTACAAAGATGTTCCCGAGGAAACTGAAACACGCAAGAGAAATGCAGGAGGTAAAGCTTTTTGCATTTGTTCTTCGGAACGAAGGTATTGTATATGTTTCAGCACTCATTGATGATGAGAGCGATGTGAAGAAGATCAAGACATATACTGTCAAGATGACCACCGAAGATCCAGAAGATGAACATAAATTGAAGAATGTGGAGACTACCGAATCTGGAGTGCAGACTAATAGTCCTGTATTCACCGATGGAGTAACTCAAACTGAGAGTTCTCTATTTGCTTCTATTGGGACACAAGTCAGTGTTGATCACAAATCTTCCCAGGATAGTAACAGCGGTCAGTTTTTAATTTATATCAAGAGATGAGTAAGATAGTACAGATAAATCGACGGATGCAAGTGACGAATCTGATGTGAGTGGTAGCGAATTGAGCAGCTCGGACTCATCAAATGGTCCGTGTACCTCTAAATGCCGGGGATGTTGTTCGTGCTGCAGGAAACTCCGCAAGATTAAGGTAATCATACAGTCTTCTAGTACTAGATCACAAAGCTTATTTAACATATAGTGCTAAATCTACTAAATAAATGAACTACAACTACTCACATCTAGCTCTAGAAGTCAGTATTTGTGTATTTAGCGTAGATCTCTGAAGAAGAGTGAGGGAGAGAAATTTGGCAAGATGCCCGAGGAGAAGGCTGGTGGTGAGAAGAGAAGAAGACACAAATTTTCCGCTGAGGAAATCAAGGAGTTGCTCAGAGTTGCTGCGTTAGTTTTGTGTTATATCTTCGAAAGAATTGCTTTTAATTTGCAGAGTCGTTGTCCCGTCGAACACTCACACTTCAATGTTCACTGATGGAATGGCCCGACTCATTCTCTCCCACCCTGGAGCATCCTTCCATCCCGAGAGAACGGCGTCTTCAGTGCAGACGACTCTATCAGAATTGTGCCGTCGCACCGCCGAAGGAAGGGCTCTTAAAGAGAAGTTCCACACTACTAAGAGTAATCGTGCTGATAAGAAGACTGCAGAAGACCATGACAATGGAGAGAAGGAAACCAGTGGTGATTCCGAAGACGAATCCTCAGATAACGACGAGTATTAAAACTTCTGCTTTATCTTAATTGTTTTGTTTTTATAATTTTAATAGTCGTAATTTTCATTTTGTTTTGTTTGTGCCTATTTTGTTCAATAAATAATTTCTTTTCTTAAACGTAAACTTTGTGATCATCACATCCACTTCAATTTGTACCCCAGGGGAACACGCACTTTAGTTTATTGTAGGAGTCTGTATTAGGAACATCTAGCACTAGAACTTGCTACTAGAATCTAGCCGTAGGGCTTTGTGATCTAGTAATAGAGTAACATCTAGCACTAGATCTTTGCTCTTGGTCGGAAATGTTTGACACATGTGCTCCTGGCCAATCTTGAATATTTGTCTAGTTTCGGCAATTTGTTTACTATACATCATCTTTGTATTGTGACGCGTGTCCCTAATTAGCTTATACACTTTGCTACAATTAGATGTGGAACTTTTTAGTTAGGAAAAACATATCCGGTATGATGTTTTTTTTTTTTTTTTTTTTTGCTAGTATCAATTTGTAGAATTTTAGCTCAAATTTGATTTTTAATTTATTGTTCCAATAATGATGCACGCAGGGACGAATGTTTACACCACGGTTACGGTCAAAGTTCGCATTGGGCCTAAAATTTTTGTTTTTATTAAATTTACTTCATTTATATCGCTTTTTCTTGCTGTTTCTTCGTTACTAGGTATTTTTCATGATTTTAGACGCGTTTTTTTCACTATGCTCTAATTTCGCGATTGCTTCTACCTTGTTATGGACAGGTTCATTTATACAGTAGGTGAGGGCAATAGGGTGGAAGTAGTGATGGAGTCATAAATAGCTAATCTTTAATTTTCCGGGCTATAGCGTCGGAGTTTTCGTGTGTGAGATTTTACATCTAGCACTAGATCTTTGCTCTTGGCAGTACGCCAACTTTTGAATAGCCAGGTTCCCACCCGGAAGATACGGTAACCCCTTAATAAGGGTGAGGTAGATCAGGACTGATTTAGGCCCAAAATGTCAGCTTCAGTCCTCTATTTTACCTCCATTTTTTATTATTGCTCACTCGCAACTTTCACAATTCCAGTGCTAGAAGTCAAAGTTCTAGCAATAGATCTTACTACATCGGATATGAAATCTATTATTGGATCTTCGACATCTAGCACTAGATCTTTGCTTGTTCGCACTTGCCACCAATTGCTTATTAATTAACTACTTCATCCTTAGGTAATAATCATGGCCGATCAACGTCCTTCTCAATCGATGATTGTTAAAAAGGAGGAAGTGATTGAAGAACTCTTGAATGGAGGTATGTTATCTAGATGAAATTAATAATTAGTAACATTTACATTTCAGCTTCACCTTCTGACACTCCTCTATTCAAACCGGAGGGCTACGATGACTGGCTTCGTAAGTTATTATTAATTTTTAAAATTGATAAATGTGTTTATTTTAGGAGCACAGCTCGGCCTTCTGGAGAGAGGAGAGATTCCTCTATCAGCAATAAACCTTCAACAGGCATTCAATATCCTGCTTCTGCCAGAGGCACCTCCTCGTTCAATGGCAAACTCCAATCACATTCCGACCGGTAAGATGGAATAATCCCATCAACATCAATACCTTTTGTTGCTTACAGATCCGCCATCGGAACCATCAGACGATGAGGGAAACTCGTCCGATTATTGGGAAGATTCAAGTTCCGACGAGGGAGAAGGCGACTTCTCGTGCCCAGGATGCTGCAGTTGCTGCACGAAGGTCGTCCGGCTTCAGGTTAGGCATATTCAAATTTACATCTAGTCCTAAGTCTTTGTTACATATGATATTTGATCTTTTCACATCTTGCACTAGATCTTTTCACATAAGGTGCCATGCCTTTTTACAAATGATATTTGATCTTTTCACATCTAGCACTAGATCTTTTCACATAAGGTACCATGCCTTTTTATATATGATATTTCATCTTTTCACATCTAGCACTAGATCTTTTCACATAAGGTGCCACGACTTTTTACAAATGATATTTCATCTTTTCACATCCAGCACTATATCTTTTCACATAAGGTGCCACGACTTTTTACAAATGATATTTCATCTTTTCACATCTAGCACTAGATCTCTTCTTGATTTCGACACTATAAGGTTCAAATCTTAATGTTCATAACTTTAATTTCAGAACAAACTGAAGTCCACGATGGCAAAGCTACATGAGGCAAAGCTGAAGGTGAAGAATCACGAGTTCAAGAGCAAGAAATCCATCACTGGTAAGAAGCGCGCACGTGCACAGATTGACGATTCGGACATTGACGAAGAACCGGAACTCAAGAAGAAATTCTCCATGAACCCTATCCCCTCCTCGCTACAAGATGAGATGTTAATTCTCGCCAAGTAAGTAGCACTATTTCCCCTCTTCTTTGAAAAAATCAATCAATTTGTAGTTTACTACTTACTTATTATTTTCATTTCAGAAACATCCATACGGATTTCCCGTATCTCTCCCTGTACGGAGACATCTTCGCCAGAAAGCTGAAGGAGCATTCGACATTCACCAAGTACTCTGACACGAAAATCCAGAAATTCTGGAACTCGATGGGATTCAATCATGAAGCGTCCGTATCGTTCAAACGAACGCATCATCTTTCTAAAGGAGTTCTTTCGGCTCTGAAGAAGAACAAGGTTACCCCCCCTTGCTGTGCTGAGTAATTGCCTTGTTGTACATTGTAGTTTACTTTTGTTTTGTGTATGTGTTGATTTATGTGATGGTGATACGATAATAATTTCTTCCAATTAATCAAAACATTACATTTGAAAAACATTAGTTGAATGTAAATGGGAACGGGGGATTGGGTAAACTCAGACTTCCTTCTTGAATTCGACTTCGACCGACTACTTGTTCGACTTCTTGGTCCTTAAATCTTGTTCGTTAACGTATTATGTTTGGTTTCCCACATCTAGCGCTAGATCTAAATGTCTCTATTTTACTTTGTATTAGTTGATCTCTTTGATCTCTACGCATGTTTCTATTGCCTAGTTTCTACTGACCTTTTACCTTTAGATCTTTTAACATCTAGTGCTAGATCTAAATGCTTATATTTTAAAGTGTATTAGTTGATCGATAATCTTTGGTCTTTGATCTAGCACTAGATCTCGGATATGAGATCTATTATTGGATCTTCGACATCTAGCACTAGATCTTTGCTTGTTCGCACTTGCCACCAATTGCTTATTAATTAACTACTTCATCCTTAGGTAATAATCATGGCCGATCAACGTCCTTCTCAATCGGTGATTGTTAAAAAGGAGGAAGTGATTGAAGAACTCTTGAATGGAGGTCTTGAATAAATGCTTTTATTTTACAGTATTTTAAATGATCTTTGGTTTTCAATATCTATCACTAGATCTTGATGCTTCTATTTCAGTGTTTTAGTTGATTTTTAATCTTTGATCTCTGGTCTGGTGCTAGATCAAAATGCATATATTTTACAGTGTATTAGTTGATCTTTGATATTTTTGCATTTTCTTGTACCTACTAATCTGTGTTCTTGTGAAATCATTTATGTACAACAACGATATATCCCTCGTAAAATCGTTTATGTACAACAACAATATATCTACAATATAGTAATCTACAACTTCTGGAACACAATCATGTGTATATTATGCAGTTTATTGGGGAGTTGCCGCTCCATTCGCAGTGGATGGTTGTCGTTGATGACACACCATCTTCCAGAGTCATTGCGCTTCCACACGACATAGTGGCCGCTGTCTCCGCGATTGTTGGCGAGGTGCTGCATGCATCCGACCATCTTCATCGGGATGCCTGCAGTTGTAATTGAATAGGTATGTTTACTTTTCTAGTACTAGAAATTAAGATGTAACACTAGATATCATTACTCACCAAAGACATTCATCCGCTTGGCGTTACAGCCGTTGATTGTGAGCACTTGATCCGGTTGTCTGATGCCGTTCATGTGGACTGATCGGTTGATCTCCACGATCAGATGAGATCCATTCTCAAAGGTGGTTCTGCTTACAAAGATCTATATGCTACAACTTACCAGGTTGACAGTGTAGTCAGCGTTGGTGATGTTCTGCTGGCACTGAGGGCATGTTTCATCGTTCATCACATTCTTCTTGAAGAGTTCTTCGATGGTGCCACTGGTGCATCCATTAGGCAGCTTGTTGACGTCGAGAGCACACTGAAATTCAACTTTAGATTTAAGTGTATCAAACTTTCACAATACCTTGTATTGGACTCCGGAGAGTGGAGGAGGATTAATCTTCTGGTGGCCATTCGGACAAGTGAGAGTGATGTTGAAGGTTGCCATACAGTGCGCATCAAATACTTCGCCGTAGTCTTGCAGGAATGGGTAGAATGCATCTCTTGCGTCTCCGTAATCATTGGGGAATCCGGCAGCGTTGCGAAGAGCCACGACGTCGGTCCGCTCGCCCTTCAGCACTGCCTCCACCTCTGCCATCCTCACCGTTTGTAGCCCAGCCGCTATGATTAAGTATTAGATCTAGTGCTAGCATCTAAATATCTAGTACTAGATCTCTCATGTGCATTACATACCTGCGAGTACTGGAACGGCCGCAATGATGCCGTCCTTCACTGCAGTGATGGTGTGCACGAGATTCATGGACGCGATGATGTAGCAATCTGTTCCAGTGTTGCGAAGTCGTAGCACCTGATGTTTTCAATGGCGTTATGTAATTTTCATACACTGTTACCTCTGAAGCTTGCAGCACGTCGTCCGGCGCTTGCTCATCATCCCGCATCAAGGCCCTTTTGCATGGAACTTCCTCCTCGAGTCCAAATAGGGCATCCTCTTCTCCTTCGAATGTTACTCTTTTCCTCGCTCTCCTTCTGCCTGTGACGGGAGTTTCGTCTGCAGCACGGACTGGCACTCTCAATTTTGCACTCGATGTTCTCCTTGGAGTCGTAGCACCGGATCTTGGAGTGACCGGTGTTTCGGGTGAATCAACCGGTGTCTGATCGTCTTCAACTGCTTTGCGTCTCACGATGGGATCGGCAAAGGTAGGAAGATTGACGGTAGCGCGCAGTTCGTTGTACTTCTGGAGCGAAGGTCTAGAGCAACGGAGCTTGTCCGGATGGAGATCCATGAGGTAGAGAGTGTCGAGGGTGCGGACACGTGACAGCGCAACGAACCCTTGAGAGGGGGCAGAGGCGAAGAACTTGCCGGTGGCGACGATGACTGCAGAGAGCGTCATTCCCTGAATTGACATATATTGCTAAATTACGTTTTAGCACTAGACAACTTCTAGCACTAGATATTTATTGGTACTAACCTGTGCTTTATGGACAGTTGCTCCAAACGCCATGGTGATGGGGAACTGACGACGGGTCTGCTGCTCGTCTTCGCTGATGTCGAAGGTTGCGCTAACCTGTGAAACACAAAAATGTTGTTGTCAAAATCTTGAAATTTACCTTCTCAATCAGCACCTCCTTGAGCCCGTCGAATGCAACGACAAGTCCGACCACGTCTTCACCGCTCTTCACAATCTTCTTCAGCACTCCACATGCTCCATTCACCAGTCCAGCAGCGGCATCCAAGTTCCGGCGAAGCATGACTCTGCCTGAATCAGCGACGTGTTAGAAATACATTACTAATCCGGAGATACCGTTTTCAGCAAGCAGAAGACTCTTCTCCAATCCAGCTGCCTTGTTAGTGTCATCTTCGGTTCGCTGCTTCTCCGCTTCTTCAGCACTCTCATTCTGTCCAGTGGTCTTCTGCCGTTTCCACGGGGCACGCCGTCCTCCAGGCTTGCGTGAGACGTCATATTCTGCATCTTGGTAGATGCGCCTCGTCTTGCCCTTCTTCCCTCCACCCCTCACTCCGCTTCCAGCTAAAATGCCAATTTCATTTCTAGTACTAGAACTTCTAATACTAGAATACCTCTTCCGTCTTTCTTCATGAAAGAGTCTTCGGCCTCCACGGTGCAGTGGGTCAGCTGAAGTTGCTGGACAACGAGCTGGTTGAATTCTCGAACTTCTGCGTTTGTCGAGAAAAGTGCCATCGGGTTTTCCGAACCATTGCTCTGCAATAGAATTAGTAAATCTAGAACTAGATATTTTCTTCACCATTAGTTCAAGAAGTGTCCGTGCTCCAGCCTCCATCACCTTTTCATTCCTCTCTCTCTCGATGACTCTCGTACGCAGCATCTTAAATTTTCAAGTAGATGTTGCTTGGCACTCCGCAACAAACCTTTATATCGTCGTCGGTGAGGGCTTGCACTCTGAGACGCTGAAGAAGATTGCCGAAAGTCTGATCCCCCGACTGTCTCATGTTCTCCGTCAACTCCTCGTAATCAAATTGCTCGAATAGGCACAGCTCTGGCAGCATGCTTCCGAACAATCGATTGAGCATCTTAGCAGTGAGCGATTCGAAGATGGCAGGAGCTGAAACGGGAGGCAGCTGCATCAGATCACCCAGAAGGATGACGTTGAGACCGCCAAACAGCTCCACGTTGCCCATGATCTCCTGAAAACAATGAATATATGATGTGGTTTCAAAAGTTTGTTCTATTACCATAAGTCTCATGTGCACCTTCGTAAGCACGATAGCGGAGACCATGCTGAGCTCATCGACGATGAGCAGGCGGACATTCCGGAACTATAATGTGTTTGTTTTAACTTCTAGTAATAGAACTAGATCTAGTGCTAGAACTCACTTGTAATCGGAGACCGTTGAGGCGAAGTGGCTTGAGTGGACGGATTGCCGAATCTCGGCCGTGCTGCACCTCGATTCCCAGCAGCGAGTGAAGAGTAGATCCTCGGATTTGAACTGCAGCAAGTCCCGTGGGCGCAGCGAGAAGAACTGCAGGCTCGGTGACCCTCTTCTCAGGCGTGGTGTACTTGAGGGTGAGATCATCAGCGATCGCGTTGATGAGATAGCTCTTCCCGCAGCCAGCAGTTCCGACGATTACACGCAGCAGAGCAGCCGGTCCCTTTCCCAATGTTGTTAAGGCTTCGTAACGTTCTTGCGGCAAAAGATCACGATTGGCACGGATCTCATCGAGGATCAGCTTGTGAGAGTCCTGCACAAACATTCGTGCTTAAGAGTAGTAGGTGTAAACATCTAGTACTAGAAGTTCAAATGCTAAATTTGAAATTCCGTACCTGCTCGGCGATGTGTTGAACTATGTTGACGAAGATCTTCTTCTGACCGACGTTCATTTTACCGATCATGGCCGTGTGTTCATCCTGGTTAACCTCTCTATCAAATACAATGAGTCCATCCTCCTCTACATCCTCATCAACTCGTAGCGAAGTGAGCAGTGCTCGCTGGGCCTTTCTCTTCTCCGTAACTTCCTTGTCCTGGGCGAGAAGTGCCTCCTGGTGCTCGCTACAACGCAAGAGAAATTTAATTCAGTGGATTGTTCACTTACATGATCTTCTTAATGTCCTCTAGTGCCTCTGGCTGTTCAGTTTCCATTCTGTCAATGAAAACATTCCACCGTGCTTCGTATGACTCTGCATCTCCCATCAGCTGCTCCTCATTTCTAGAATACTCATGACCTTTAACGCAAACGACTTCTCGCACACCTCCAGGGGATGAAGATGAAGCAGAGACGCCTGTAGTAGTCTTGTCTAGACTCTTCATTGTTTTCCTCGAGTGTTGGCCAGAAGAAGCGGGGTACGAGCGGTCGACCACGGAGGGACGTGAGCCTAGAATGTTCTAGTACTAGAACTTTCTCCATACGTTTCTCATTACTTTGCGTGCTTTGGTGCCAGTGATAAAGTGGTTGATGTGAGTGTCCCTATTGTGATCGAACATAGGACTTGATTCACAATGGATGCTGAAGTGGGGTTCAAATGGATCCGTATTTCTTGAGTTTGCTGTCCGAGCGAAATTATCCTCGTCATCCTGCAATAGATGGTCTAGTTACGTTATTTTGCCATTCATCCAACCTCATTCTCCTCATCATCTCCTTGCTCTCCACCGACACGTGCTCCGTCCCTCTTGATTACTTTAACAGTGAATCTGGTGACGATGTTGAGCAGTGAGAAGTCTTCGAGGTCGGCAGATCTTCCAGGGTAGTACGTATCCGCGACGTTCTCCTTGTAAGCGGCAGCGTTGATTCCTCTTTTGACCTCGGCCTACAATATATTTTCTAGTACTAGATATTCAAGTACTAAATCACACTTCTAGTACTAGATATAATATCTAACCTCAATTTCGTGCTTCGGCCTCAGCATACGATCCCTCTTTTCAGCTGCGTTGCTGTTAACAGTAACGTGTCCACTGTCGAAGGTGCAGAGGTCGTGGCCCATCAGAGTGTCGATCACTTCGAGGAGTCCGCACTGTCTCATCCTCATACAATCAACCAGAGCACGGAAGGCCTTCAACAGCAACTGTTTTACATCCAGTACTAGATCTTTTCATTCAAACCTCTTTGCTGTTCGTCGTCTCTTTTAGCACCGCGTTAGCGTCCAGTACATCTTTGCTCTTCTCGTTCTTGGTGATGTATCCGGTGATGTACTGCACTACTTCGGAGCATCCGCTCCAAATGTATTGGAGGTCCGTATTTCCCTTCCATGCGAGCGAGATTGACGGATTGTAGTCGTTGACCCA
>BTSY01000122.1:0-28238 GCA_036245785.1 Pristionchus fissidentatus
ACTCCCTAAAACATTGATAAAACAACACGAAAAATACAAAAGATGAAAAAAAATTTGATCTCAGCGCAATCCATCAAACATCGATGAGACTGAAACCGCCTAAGAAAGTGAAAACGCCGTACGGAGGACGATTCGTATACATTCTACCGGGTTTGTTGCTTCTTTCGAACCGTATTGTCTCTAGATCCGAGAGGGTGGCAATCCACCACTATGGAGTGATAATATATCATTGTTTGTAATTATGAATGTCCGAAACACTGATCACCACAAGAAAAGAGACAAAAGACAAAAGTTGGATCGCGTAAGAAATTCTGTCGTTACTGTTATTATTATCGCAAAATCATAATTCAACATAAATTCGAAAATATCCGTGAGTGCTGTTTTGCTATTTTTCTTTTTTTGAACCCCAAGTGGACGTATTATTGGCAAACATGAATGGGCTAAATATTTGTACTCGATGAGAAACATACTTCACCGCTTCAATGACATTATACATTCTAACTTTAAAATAGGGAGACCCAGCACACAAACTACGCTAATTGTTCACAACTCGCGGCTACAAATTAATGTTCAAACATTTTCCAGGCAAGAATCGTCTCATTATTCACCTGAAGGACAAGAACAAGATTCGGCATAGAAAACGATGGAGTCAGGTTTGCAACTCACGACTGACCCACTAAACTACCGTAACCCTCATTCCAGGTCATGTACCTCTACTACCTGCTTGCGTACAGACTCATGCTAAAGGTATTTATTGGTTTTTGGATCAAGGTATAATCAATAATTCATTGCAGGTTGACGAACAGTCCCGTAAAGAGATCATCTCTGAGAACACTTTCATTCTTACGCTTGATGGAGACGTGGATTTCACTCCACAATGTGTGCATTTGCTAGTCGACTTGATGAAGAAGAACCGGAAATTGGGTAATTAAACTATTAAATAAAATTGTATCAAACAATACAATGTATTTAGGAGCCGCCTGTGGCCGAATTCATCCTCGAGGCTCGGGGCTGATGGTCTGGTAAGTCTCCATTATGCAATATTATATCCATGGAACCAGAAACAGGCACAACGCTACCACGGGTATCAATGCAGGTACCAGAAGTTCGAGTACGCCGTTGGTCATTGGCTGCAGAAGGCAACTGAACATATGATTGGCTGCGTTCTCTGCTCACCTGGATGCTTCTCGCTCTTCCGATCGTATGCCCTCATGGATGATGACGTCACGCGAAAGTGGGTTCTTGGTACCTGGCAAAACTTAGATCGCGGTATGACATGGCACCACATTCAGTGCCTGGAGGTAGCTTAAATCGGTGAAATACCTGATATTTTCAGGTATGCCTCCAAGTCGGAGGAACCGATGGACTACATTCAATACGATCAGGGAGAGGATCGATGGCTGTGCACCTTGCTACTGCAGAGGGGATACCGGTGAGGAATTGATAATATTGGCTAGCGCTGAAGAGCCGGAGTAACGCACTACCACTCCTGACTACGTTTGTTCAACCGACTTGTGGGACAAAGTATTTGTCGAAACCTTAAACATTATAGTGTCGAATACTGCGCCGCGTCAGACGCCCAAACCTTCGCGCCGGAAGGCTTCAACGAGTTCTTCAATCAACGGTATAAAAATTAACCCAATTTTAATTTTAATATTCATTGAAATCTATATTCATTACGAGCATGGAAATGACGGAAAGGGATAAAACACAGGACGCAAACTAATCGATAATTACAGAAGAAGATGGATTCCTTCCACGATCGCAAACATTTTCGATTTGCTCAAAGACTACAAAAACGTTGTTTCCGTCAACGAAAGCATATCGATTTGGTATGGGTTTCACTTGAGCTTGCCATACTTACAGCCCCAAACTAGTATCAGACCAACAATAATTGTCCTCTGAAACACATTCAAATTACAGGTACATCTTCTACCAGATGGTTATGCTCATTTCATCGATTCTTGGTGGGTTTTTCACCTAGTTTAAAATGTTCACAGATTTTTTTGAAAGAAACAACAATTAAGTTTAAACTAAACATTCATGAATATTGCCAGGTCCCGGCACGATCTTCTTGATGGTTGTAGGAGCCGTTTCCATCTCATTCAACATCGATACTAAGGTCAGCCGTGATCTCTATCCCTGTAATTTCCGAAAATATTTCCAAAGATAACTATCTGAATTAAAAAATAAATAACAAAATTAAGATTTCCCTTGTGATCGTCGCTCTTCCGGTTGTTTTCTTCTGCATTGTTTGCCTAACTGCGAAAGCGGATAAGCAGGTGAGTGTATTAATTCACAAGCACTGGTCGAAAATGATAAAACATTCCGCTCCTAAACAACAGATATGGCTGCGAGAGAGTATGACAAAGAGATAGACACGCCGAGGTCCAGAAGTACATCGTTATAGAATTGTAATTCCCTTTGACAGTCTCTTTTTCTCTGACTCCTTATTTCTATAAGCCGTATTACCGATCTCTCCCTGGAAATGCAGAAAGCCGCGCCGGTAGAGTACATATAGTCACGCGCTCGGGCGACGCCAATCTGCTAATCTGCCAATTGATGTGCAGAAATGATGATTATTGATTGATTGATCGATTTCAGTTACTCGTCGCGCAAGTTATTGGCTGTCTCTTCGCCATGTTGATGACTGCCGTGATTGTGGGAACAACGCTGCAGATTCAGAAGGTCATCATTACTGTTTCACATTTATCATCTTTTTTTTTGCTTGAAAGTGACCCTTTTGTTATTCGTAACATCCTTTCCATCTCACAGAGATAACTGTAGAAGAAAATAAGTGTAAATGGGTAGCTTAAATTTTGAAGAAATTGTATGCGTAATCAAGAAACGACGAAACATAATTAATCAGCTTTTCCTCAATCGTAGTTCGATATTTTCAGGACGGTTTTCTCTCTCCACATTCCATTTTCCTCTTTTCCACAATCGTTTGCTTCCTGAGTGCGGCGATTCTTCATCCACTTGAGTTCACTTGCATTCTGCCTGGTTAGTATTTTTTGAATCACTCGAGCTGTATTATTTTATAATAAAATATTCAGCCTTATCAAAAGAATCAATGATATGCAATGATATTTGATAGGAAGCTGAATGAGTTTCAACGCGCGATTATAAGGATTATAATTCTTCTAATGTCTGCTAATTTGTTCGGTGTCATTCTGAGGCATAAAAATATATATGAATTGTGAATGTTGTGCACAAATCATTAATTATTTAATAATATTCTCAGGTACAATCTACTTCCTCGCCATCCCTTGCATGTACATGCTACTACCGATCTACTCCATTTGCAATTTGAATAATGTTACATGGGGAACGAGAGAGGACCCGAGAAGTGAGTTATCGATTTAAAAAAAAAATAAAGAAAACAAAACTTAAAAATAATCTTTGTAAAAACAAAGTGCTTATGTTTTTCAGAGGATGAAAAGAACGATTTGGTGAACAAGATGCCTGGCAGTCATTTGGACATTCTCGAGTCTGGCTTGGGACAACGTGTGAGCATTATTATTTATGGTTTCTTCAGTGGTCAAAATTATCATTTCCTTTATTTTATCATTTTAAGCCGTGTGTAAAGAAGATATAGATCAAACTATTTTAAGACAGAAATTCCAAAATAACAAATGTATAAAATCGATAGGTTTCGTTCTTTCTTCATCACCGTAGTGATTTGAAGGAGTTCAATATAGTATAAACTCGCGTAAAATACATTCCTCCCTCGTGAAAACCAACTTGATAGAAGCATTTATAAATGTTTCCCTTTGACTAGATATTATTTTCTAGGCCGAGGGTTCCTTCTCTTTCGGTTGTGGCTCCGCGTGTCGACTCATGTGCTGCCTCGAACCAGATCGAATGGAGACAAGGTTAGCACATTTTTCTCGATTTCAAATTGAAGACATTTCTCAATTTTCCCAATCATTTTCCGTTTTTAATAACAAGAGGGGAAATATTTGAATTGAGAGCAATTTTTATATTTTCAGTCCTGCCATATTCAAGCTTACCGAGAAGATAAATGAGATCAACAACAAACTGGATAGAATTAGAACGGCGCAGCCTGGACTGACGAGAAGGTACAGTGATGTATGACCTATTAGACTTATTTATGAAAAACCTATAAGACTTATAAAATATATGGTTTTAGCGGCCTGTGTGCCCTCGCTATTATAAAATCACCTCATTTGTTTTTTCGTTCGAAAATGCAGTCTCGTCGCAGGGGATGCCTAATTTCTATTTTAGTACAAAACGAAGATACCTAATAACAATATTTCTGGCATTGCTAATAACTTTTCCGACTGCAAATAAAGGAAAACGCGTCTGATGTTTTCCTTTAATAATTTATTAACTAATAATTTAAAACACTAAATTGCAGACCATCGATGCTCTCGGCAGCAGGAGTTGGCTCGACAAATACGGATAAATGCTCCGAAGTGGATGATGATGATCAGGCTGAGGTAATATTTAATTAATTTTTTTTTTTTATTTTAAAAATACAATAAATGCGTCATGTTAAGGATTTCTGTTGGCTGTTTGCGTCTGCTCTATCCACAGTTCATAATTGAAAAAAAATATTTATTATTTCTAATATGTAAATAATTTAATGTATTAATATATTCATTGTATTCCAGCTTGAGGACGAATTGGAAATGTCAAAGCAAAGTCGAGCGGCGATGAACAACAAAAGATGGAAACCGCAGAGCGACGTTTGGTTGCAAGACAGGTAATTACGATATATTTTAAAGACAAAAACATGTTTGTATTGTTTGTATTTCATTATTCAGTTCATCAATAGATGTTAGCAGGCAACGAGCTGGATAGAAATTCGAGCACTCGATTTGTTGAAAATGATTAATTAAAATTCAGAGCTCTTGCACGTGCGGAGAGGGATGAACTCGAGCCGGAAGAGGAGAAGTTCTGGGTTGAAGTAATTGAAAAGGTGATCGCTACAAATGTCAAATTCTCAAGAATTTTGACTAAATATCGAAAAAAAAACAATTCAGATCTAATAATGAAATGCCACTCATTACAGTATCTCTTCCCAATTGCTGCCGATCCAAAGGAGCAAGAGCGTATTCGGGCCGGTTTGATCGATCTGAGAAACAGAGTGCGTTTGCCTATTCAGGAGTAAAAAACCATGCGAAAAGTCGAAAACGGAAGGAGAAAATCGTTCAGTCTCTGTTTCACAACAGTTCTCTGTTGCATTTTCATCTTTCTTGCAAAGACTGTTTCGAGTTCTTGATGATTACGTCTTGTGCAATATGTTTCAAGAGTCGTGTAAGTTGTGAAATGACATTGCTGAGTAATACGCATGCAACGATTAAAAAATAAATATCAAAACAAGAATTAAGTGTGAGATCAAAGAGAGGCTCTCGGATCGCGTTCTAGATCAAGGACCGACTAAAAGATCAAAGATCACAATTTCCTTCCTTCTCAGACAGTGTCCGGATTCTTCATGCTCAATGTCGTTTTTATCATCGTCGTTTTGGTGTTGCAACTGCAGAAAGACTGTCTGCATATTGAATGGCCCATTGGTAAGGAAATTTTTCAAAACATAATTATATAAAGAACCGGGTTAGTCTTTAAAGCTCTAGCGATAAGGGAAACAACACTAGGATAGATGAAAAATGGCAAATTTTCAAATATCGATAGTAAATGGTAAATGGTAATATCTCATAATTCAATCAAAAGCAAACAAATAGGCATAAAATTAGAACTTGTGGTCATACGATTATGTTTTATTTTGTGAAAAGTTCACTCGATGATGGGATACCGATTGAACTGGACAGAGTAATGTATGTTTACACTCATTGTGAAACTCATTTATCCGCAGGCCCGAAGTTCAATCACACGATTACACCATGTTATGGAGGCACGACGAAAGAGGTTTGAAATCTGATGCAACGCAAAGTTCAGGGGTGCAATCGCACTCGTATAATTCAGCTCAAACTGAATGAATTTTTTTTCCAATCTTAAAAAGAAGACGTTCGAAGTGTGGTTTACCATCCCTGTATCAAGTTTGGAAGTTCTAGATTCACCAGGAACCAAGTTATGCATAAAACTGTTTTGCACCTTGCACGTCATTGAATTTTCGCATCATAAGTATCTAGTCTCGCGGAAAAAGGCAGTTCGATACATTTCAATTCTTTCAAAGGTGCATTGAAAGATATAAGCATGCATTGAGAGATGTAATAAAAATATAATTAACGGAACTCAAAATGAAATGAAAACAATATAACCCAATTTTCCGTTCTCTAGCTACAGGAGAACCTAGATATGGAATTTCGGGAATTCAAATCTTTGTCACGATCGATGATTATGAACGTCACATAACTCTCAAACTTCGCGAAAAAAAGTGTAATTCGATAGATTTCATTTCTGTTGAAAGCCTAAAACCATGCATTGAAGTATATTACAAAATAGAATACAATACAATACAAAATATAATTATATCAATCTCAGGTTTGGGTAATGTCCCGCTTGCAACTCGAACCGATCGGCCTCGTTTTCCTCGTCTTCTTCATGAGTATTCTGGTCATCCAGGTTGGCTCGTCTATCAAATCCCGAGAACGGTACCAAGCGCGGTACCGAAACCATGAACCCGAAACCATGTTTCATATGTTTACCTTTAAGTTTCTTGCCATGCTCATGCATCGATTCGGAACTCTCGCTCATATTATCGCCTCTACTGAACTTTTCTGTTGCAAGAAACAGACAGAGAAACTGTCAGAAGATGAATTGGTGAGTCGACATTTCATATATAAGTACATTCTCATGGATATCTCCTAGATTTTAAATTACTTGCTACATTGTAACCAACAAACACTCGTGGATTTATACAGTACGCTAAATTGTATAACCACGGAACTATTATTTCATTTTATTTATACATTCAATCATGATCGAAGCGCATACATTACTATTCCTAGCATTAAATCTCATGGATATCTCCTAGTTGGAGCACATTTCCATCCGAGGGGCTTTTCATTGTTGGTTTGAGCACAGTCAGCACCACTTATTTCACTTAGTATAGCACTCATAGTCTTCATCTCAGGTGGTTCAAAACGCGGTTGAAATTGCTCGTGAATTACAAGCGATTCGTGGAGTCGATGAGGGAATTCCGAAGGACGATCCAATGGTTTGATTTATAATGACTGTGTTAGTGTTAATCAATGTTTACCTGTGTACTCATCATTTCACACACCCCTTGTCTATGGACCGGTCGAGACTCGAGAGACTCGAGAGAGTTTGAAATAATAAAAAAGAACGTCTATGCTGCACTACAGATGTACATTGATCAACACTGTGTTATAATATATTTTACTAGAGGCTGAAATTCTGAACATAATGCATTTCTATACTTTTCATTGGCTTAGAATTCCTCCTGAAACACACTAGTGCAAAATGTGATTTGTACATTCTCAACACCTTTCGGAGGATGAGATGAAAAAAGAACGTCTAAGCTGCACTACAGAGTAGTTGCGTACAACATTGTGATATCTTTGTTTTTTTTTAAATTTTATGCTGACAACAAAATCACAATAATACTTTTGAAGGAAGAAACTGCAATTTCTCGACGGCGCGTCGTTCAAAATCTCGAACACTCGAGGAAATCGATGAATAAGAGAAAAACGGAGACGCTGGACGCTGCGTTTAAGAAGAGATTCTTCGCTCTGAGGTAAGATTTTTATTGATTTTTATTTTTTTCGCAAACCAGTAATGGTAAAAACTTGAGTTGCGAAACTGAATGGATAACTAGCAGATCGCATTAGCTTAGCAATGATTGGCTAATTAATGCATATTTTTCTTAAACTAATTTTAAAAGTTTTTTCAAAGTTACTAAATTACAGTAGTGAGCTGGAGGCCGCTCAAGCAGTCAACAATAACAGCAGTGGATTGAGTCGAAAGGAGAATCGACTAACGATGAGGAAGGGAACGATAAGGTAAAACAAACTAGATTTATCCGAAATTCAAAACAATTGTCTCTTTGCCCTTCCTCCCTCGGAACTCTCATAACACCCTTGCATGTACAGTAGCGCCGGAAAGTATTTGCCCACTTTTATTTCCCGGTGCAATTTTTGAACCATTCAATTCTCAACATTCAAATATTTTGGCCGCTGTGGAAAAACGTTCCTGAGAGATATAATTTTTCAAATAAGTGGTGTTCAGTTGTATCATCATTACGCAACACATTTCAATTCCCTGGATATGGCATTGCAAGCACATTATTCCCCGATAGATTTGCTCCCTTCAATAAAATTTTCAGCCGGATTGCTTGAATGGTTCAAAAATTACACCGAAAAATAAAAGTGGGCAAATACTTTCCGGTGCTACTGTAGAACCATATCCTTATGGAATTCCCTTACTCGAGGGAGCTCCCTCTTCTCTCTACTGTCTGCACTCTCTCGCTTCCCCGCGATCTCTCGCTAGTAGAGCGAGGTGTAGAGCGAACCCAATTAATCCCACGGCAGGATTATATTATTTTAGAATGTTCGTGTATGATAAAATGACCCAAACTGATAAACAAATTTCAGAGCTCTTGAGAACCGACGGGATTCGCTCTTCGGAACCATCGACAAGAGAGACGTACGTTTCGAAATTCATTCCCTCTCAAAATCAATAGAATTAGACATTTTGGATATTTTGTAAGGGGTTTTGTCAAAGAAAATTTGAAGAGATTCTTACTCAATATTCAGCATAATGATGTGGACAAGAATCCTGGCAGAGGACCGGCTCAGCGCAAGTTGGAACGACTCTTTGATCAGTCCGAAAAGCCGAAACCTGCGCGAAATCCCCTTCCGGACAACTGCGAAACGGCTCGGAAAAAGTTCTAATTATCGATTTTCTTATTCCCTCACCCAACGAAATTACTAACTGTCCCGATACTGTTTGTACTAATATTATTTATATATCTTGCTTCAATTTTGGCCCCGTGCTCATTTAGTCTTTCTTTATCGTATTTATTGCGTCTTTCTTATTATTCTCACCAAAAACACTGTGACGAAACACGATGAGGGTACTACTGCTTTCGAGTAGCAGACATGATTTAATATCCATATTGATAAACATATTTAAAGTTTAATGTATTTAAATAAATTGTTGTTGGTGCAAGTTACTTGCCACTCGCGAGTGATCCACCTAATACTAATACAAAAAAACTGCTAACGATGCGTGATGGAATCCAATGAATGGGACATCTTCCGACTGCTCTAAGTTAAGAAAATCGGACATTACTTATGACTCAACCTGATACTTTGCTGGAAGTTTAGTTCTTAGTAGCACTGGCACCTATTTTTGTTGTATTCGAAGCAGATAATCAAAATTAGTGAAACGCAAAAAAACATACAGCACCAAAATAGCAGTAAAATTGCAACGGCCACTCCGATAAATTTTGAACACTCCCTGACCACCTACAATTATGGTTCATTATGAGCACTACAACTAATCTCTAGCTTATCTGGAAGCCAAATTATGAGTTTGCAGCTTGAATTTTGCAGAATGCAATGGGGCACACACAAAGTTCTTTCACAGTATTCCCTTATGAAACTCAGAAACTTTGACCATAAACGCTCCAGAGATTTTTGTAAAGAACATTTCCACATGCATCAATGTGTACCACACCTATGCATTTCTCAATAAGGTTTCATGATGACTATTATCGTTCGTTCGAGCGAACTCAAACTCTTGCATATTTGCACGTGTTTTAGGTTGTTTGGGTGTGTCATTTCCTATTTTAGCTCACTTTTCGAACCACGATCACACGATTCTTCGTGCATTCCTCAAAAACTGATATTTGTACGTCTAGCAGTTATTTGTTCACCGATCATGCGCCTAATGGTCTCTCTTTGATCTCTTTATCGTTCAAAAACAACAATAACAATCAATAATCAGCCGATATAAAATGATTTATAGCAGAAGCCGTGTGAGGATTCGAGCGCAAGAAGGCAAGGCACTGATGGCTAAAAAAATATTTCGAAAACAGATATCAAAAAAGTGAAGGTAGGAAAGCGTTACACGTAATAAGAATTCTGACTTGAAGTAACCGCATTTTCGTTCAGTAATATGTTATGATAGAAGAAGCTTGGCTGGGGGATGAATTCGTGGAGATATCTAGTTCTAGAATTACAAGATCGAATAGATAAGTCAGTTTCTCTGAGGGTTTTAGATTTCCTTGGCATATGATCGGGCATCGATCGGGCGAATATGGTGGAACAGTAATCGCTTAGAGATACTGAGCAATCGATTATCCAGGACATCATTGTAGATGCTTTCCGGCAGGCGGTAATTCGTGCATTTCTTGTAATCCACACTCCTCATCATCATCGATATTCCTGAATTATTTTCTGTCAAAATAACAACACAAAATATAAATAGTGGGTAAAATTCTTCAATTTAACACATTTTAAAGCCAAATATGTATTTTGATTTAGAATTTGTGAGAGAAGAAGTGAAGAATCAAGTTGAAAACTGACCTCAAAGTGGTTTCTCTCTTTGGCGGGAAAAGTTGAGCTTTGGCTGCGATTACGAAAGGTGCACAACAAACGGCGATGATGATACTGACGGCAGAGAAGGCGGAGGACCACGAGAATTGACGGAGACTCAAATTATCGAATTGTGATATTCTATATGTCCGGAAAGTTTTCGCACTATTTCGAAGAAACATCTTTTCAATGAATATCTCCAACACCTCACAGCGGCAAGTAATTATTGTATGCTCTCTTCCTACTCACGACCTCCTCCCATAGAATGGACATAGTGACGATTCCTCTTCTTTAGAAATACAGGGGTTGCAAGTCAATTCTTACCTCGAAGTCGGGTTTGAGATAGGTCCCATTGGGGAATTCTTTTTCGACACTGGAAGAAGTCAGGAATTTGAAACAGTGATAATCTCAAGGGCTGATATTGTGTGAAGGTTGGGCATGAAGCAGTCCCAACACCGTCCTTTCTCCAACTTTTTCTGGGCCAATTTCGAAAAATATGGTCTTATATTGCCCACCACAGTTTGGATTTTTCCTTCTATTATGAGACCAGGCAGAACTCTGATGGAAACCTCTTACAGTTCGGAAGTACAGAGGTCAGCGTTAATGATGGCACAATTGGATATCCCTTTTCTCTAGATGGAACCGAGTCCGATCAAGAATAACTTTCACATTTCTCTATTTTCATGCTTTCTATTCTTTGCGACAGTCTATGAATTCTCTCCGACGTTCAGCCATTCCAATCTTCTGACAGGTTAATCGTACGTAGTCAACTGTTCACCCAATTCGATTATTGGGCTGAGCAATCTTCTATTTTTCTTAGAGTAAAAAAATTTTCCGCACTCTTTAGCACGATTTTTGAGCTTAAACTGGAAAAGTCGTGATAAAGAATTTGAGCGAATTTCGTCAGCCAACCACGCTGATTCAGGATTTTGTTCACGGTGGGAATTATAGTGTAAGTGTCCACCTAAAACGGAAACAGACTCATTTTTGGAGTAGTCTTCTCAGTTCTCTGAACGAGGGGCTAATTTAGGGCATACTACAACAAAAGAGGGTGTATTCTTCGAAGACGTAGTCTGCTAAACAGAAATGATAGCAAAATTTAAATTATGCTCAGACTGAGGTGGCATCCTACTCTATATAATCAACTAGTTTAACACGAATTTCATTCTCCCAATATTTTTAGAGAAAATTGAAAAGCAAAACTGGGCTGTGATCGATCAGAGTATACATCACGGGAATTGATGCATAAAGATGAAGTCTATAGCAAATAATGAGCACTAGGGCTTAAAAGAATGATGAATGCATTGCCCATTTAATATATTATGTCATTATGTTAATTGTCTGCTAAAACGATTTTTATGACGTCGCGAGTGTCAGAGTGCGAAAACTTTCCGGACACCCTTATACATTTTGTTTTGCTTGAGAAAACATTTATTTGAAATTGTATGTGGTTTAATTTGGTATGGGTATGCGTGTGTCTGTTCCTTTGTATTTGTTACTATAAACAGAAATTATGCACCATGCAGTGCACTCAAAAAACTCAATAGGAGCAGGACACAAAGTGGACATGTTCACTTGACTGTATCTTATTGTTAGAACTATAGCGGCTTTCACCCACATTTAGTTGAACATGTTCACATGGAGTTTTGATCCTATTTACTTTTTTCCCCATTTTCACATTTTCTTAAAAATGTTCTCATATGATCGAAAAGGAAAAAAATGTTTATTTGAAGTTGTTAGCTCCTTCACTATGCGTGCTTATGCGTATACCTATCCTGCATTTCAAATCGTTCATTTTTGTAACTTAAATAAAATATTGATGTTAGCCTTACTTATCCGGTACAAGTAGATGAATAAACAGCGGCGCTGTAAGATGAGCGAGACAAATCGACAGTGAGAGAGAAGGCAGTAACCTGAAAGAATAATGAAAATAAAGAAAACGTCCGACCAGTAAAAATATCCAGAAAGTGATGCATGGTGAAACGGTGTATGAAAAGGACATTTTTTTTTACTTTTGAACAATCCCTTTGTCAATTTCTTCTCCGGCATTAACATTACGCTTACTTTAATCAACATTACATTTGTTATCACATTTTCGTGAGATATTGGTAAGACACTGACCTCAGAGTGGCTAAATTCACCGCAAGATGAACTACGCCGCCCGCAAGAAGACCCAGAGGAATAAGTACAATGGGAAGCATGATATTTCTGAAATAATACATATAATAATGATATACAATTATGGAATGATTTATTGATTGATAAATACACAACCTTCCATTTTTTTCTACGTTTCTTTCTTCATATTTTCCGAGAGGACATTTTAAAATTACGCACCTTTCAGGGTGGATCAACAAAGGTAGGAGGAAGAATAGAATTCCAGTCACAATCAGGCCGATCGTGTTGAGAACCCGGCTGGAGATGGGTGAATACGGTAGCCAGGACATGAGGAAGAAGAGTACGAACTTAAATAAAATATATGAGTATTGCCAGTTCAAGAAAATGAGTTTTATGTTCTTTCAATAGTTTTTATTGGAAGACGCTGTATGATCTATAAAAAGTAGGTGATTCCACATCTAAGTTTTGCTCCAAATATTCACTTACAAATCCAGCGTATGGAATAGCCGCGGTTACTCCCAGATTCCATGTCGACATCAATTCAGGGCAGGCGAGAAGAGACGGAAGGTAGAAGGAAGGAATTACTATAATTATTTCGTCATCATTACGCAATTTACTCTTTTAAACGAATCTGCTGTTTGCGTGTACTAGGCACAAGGCAGAAAGAGCAATGTCTCATTGCAATAATTTTTTTTTCAATGGATGACGAAAGGTAGAAGGAAGGAATTACTGTAATTATTGCGCCATTTGTAGGCAATTTACTGTTTCACAGAAATATGTAGTATGTAATCATTGGTATGAATAACCATTATGTCGTGCAATGAGTTTTATATTCAATATAGTCGTATCGCATCTTTCAAAAGCTACTGCTGTTCTATGACCGATTTCTCAGAAAAAGCTATATTATTAGACAATAAACATTCCTCACCTAGAGCAAGAAAGAATCCGTAGAAAGCCGCGGTTGTGATCCAAAACGAAGTCGACCGATGATTTGGAAGTGCCCGAATTGCAGCGAATTCCTCCTGATTTCGTTTTCATTAGAAATTATTTTACTGAATGGTCGGAACAACAAAAAAAGTCTATCGAAATAACTATAAGTCTACGTTTTAAAAACCATTTCGAAATATTTCCATGGTTACAATAGCGCACCTTTGCTTTGCCAGCTCGAATATCGTTCAGCTCCGCTCCATTGATTGAATAGTGATCGCATGGATGTTCCTTGTATCTGAATTCATACATAATTACGACTATATTCGACAAATTGGAAAATATTCCGCCCACCTAAGTACACGCTTTGAAACACATTCAAAACGTTCACAGAGATATTCAGAGAACTATTAGACGATATATGCGAGTAAATGCTGGATAATTTACTAAATTGCCACGTAATGGCGTAATTCTGAAAATTAGCACACGTACCTCCACATAACAAGTCCCGCTGTGATTACTGTTAGTCCTGCGGATATCGCATAAACCATCCAATATGGAAGGTCAAAGTCGGAGAGAAGTTGAGTCAGGGGCCATGGACCTGCATAGATGTTTATTTTTTAAAAAAAATAGTTGAATAGTTTTAATTGTTATAGCCGAGGATATTCCGTCCAACATACAGCATAAAAGCCACATGAAACTGATTATTCTTAAATTGCAAAATAATGACTAAAACATCTCACCAAGTATCGATAGTGGGTACGACAACAGTAGACAGCATAGGAAGAAGGCTCGATGTCTGATTGGCGCCCAGTGAACAACGATGCAAGTTGCGAGAGGAAGAGATAGGCCAAGGCACAGACCTGAGACAAGATTGCCTAGTGATGATGTAATAAAACATTTTCCAGAGTCGTAGTAAACTACAGCCTCATTATGAGCAATAAGTTGACATCGTTTCTACAACATTCTTCTGTCTGATGGTATTAGATCTGTATGAAACATTCAATCAAATATCTTCGTACCTTGAATAACTCTAGCAATGGCCGCTCCGTGATAATTCAAGAATGGTTGCCATCCAGTAACGAGTGCCGAGAGAAGAAGAGCGCCAAAAGCAATGTGAGCTGAAAATAAATAATTGATTTATTTTATGATAATAAAACAGAAGCTCGAAATCTGCAATGTAGGTGCGACCATAAAGATAAAGATAGAATCAATATGTAACACGCATCCGTAACTGTTAGAATCGTGTTTCAAGGTAGAGATATTGTCGTCTTTATATTAGGACTGCTCACCCGGATTTATCGAAGTCGGGAGAAAGAGTAATATCGTGCAAGCCAGAGCCATTCCGAGACCGGCGCAAGCGAAGAAACAGAGACGGAGCAACCTGAAATTGCATAATGATGATGCAATTCGGAGAATACTTGCTAGTGTACCTGAAACAACCTTTCACCTTGTTTCCTCTTCGTATTTGTATGTTATAAATCCCCTGATCCATAGAATAGTTCCCTGAATTACTCAACCTTCAGAAATGTGGGCAGGGTTTTTTTTTATCTCGATTTGACAATTCGAAATACAATACTGTGACTCAGAAAATCAGATGTTTGCTGCTGTACTTTCGATCTTTTGGTCACAGTTACTCAAAGATGTGACGCTTCTTTGACGAATTCGCTCAAAGGAACATCGAGTTTCCGCTTTGTTTCACGCTCGAATTACCGCGATCTTTCTAAATTAGCCCTCTTTTTGCTCCCTTTTCGCAGTTTTTTTTTTCTGAACAGTAAACTGACAACGAGGAAGCAGCTAGCGAAAAATGAGGTGCGATAGCAAAACAACTCGCTCAAATTGAGTAGAGGTGGCGATTTGATCGATCGTCGGTTGGCTCAGGTGGGGGAAATTGTTTTACCTCTCAGAAACATTCCCGATTTCATTTTTATCAACATTCCATGAATATATATATATATATATTTTTTTTTTTAAATATGATATCATATTAGGTGAACTCACATGTCCAGGCTCCAGTGGTTCCAGAAGCTCTTCTGCTCTTTCTTAACGTCTCTCTTCGGGTCTTCTTTATTGATGAGTTGTGTGACGTCATCTGATATTGAAGCCAAGTGATTTATCGTCTCGTCTCTAGACGATAAGTCACGAAAAAGTTCGTTCTTAGATTACACGATTACGTGTCTATTTGCACAAGCATTTCATCGTATTGTAATTTTTCTACAGCACATTAGAGTCGCACGATAATAGTCGGATTTCTCACCTTCCTTCTCACTCTCTGTAGTTTCCTCTTCTGCCGTTTCTGTAGTAGTTTCGGGCCATTTCATAGACGGTGTTGATTTGGTGGAAGTTGTTGTTGATGGAGTGGAGGGAGGATTTGAAAAGAGGAAAGTGGAGGGAGGAAGCGTAGTTGGATCGGGTTTGGGAGTGACTGGAAATAAAACAAATTCTCTTAAAATAATCTATATTATTAGATTTGAAAGTAATGATTTCTGAATAACTTAAAGAGATTCATTGTTATTCCTGTTCCTTCGCTGTAAATACGAGCAGAATGAAACTCAATCAAACAATTATGGTAACAGGTAAGTGCGAATTAATAATCTTCTTGCGCAAAACTTTGCCATATCGGTGTCAAAAGTAATTTGCATAGAATATTTTCATAGCTATGTTTTGCACATACTGCTTCCTGATAATTTCTTGATATAACTCGAATGAATTTCTTAGCATATTATCGTTCACACAACAAAACTCTGCCTCGAGTGCGAGACAATCCGTTTCAAAAACAACAACAACAACAATAGTATTCGATCCCTCTACGTCTTCGGCCACCCTGGTATTTAATTCGATCAGTTATTTCGCGATGTTTTTCTCTCAGCAATACAAGATAGTCTTATCATTTTTTTCGTCGATTACATGAGCTGTATGCTCACTGTTCAATTAGTTACTGTAACCAGAGTATTCTATCGCAAACTGACCTTTCTCCACCGGAATTGGTCCTTTTCCATCCTCATCATTTGCGATTGGATGTCCGTCGTCCCATTTGGAAATATTTGATGAGGGAATCGATGAAATTTCGCGCTTGAATCGGCCTGAAAATCAATTTATTTGTTCTACACTTAATTGAGTGCTTGGTACCACGAATCTGGTACCACAACCAGGTTCGGCCAGTTGGTTCCATTATGATTACCGTTACTCTCACCGTTTAAGCGGCAAAAAGCGCTGACATCACGGTCTTACACTGAGATACTCGGTTCCACCGTCGGTTCTTTGACCAACACATAAAATTGTTATTACTTCTCGCGTTGTTTCACTCAGTTAAACGTGTTAAGTTACACTGTTGCAAGAGAAGATCTGCCCCTGCCCGAAGCCGCTATTTAAATGTACCCGCAAAAAGAGTCACTGGGCCATCATTGATGGTACTGTTTCCGGCGCACATTACCCGGTTTACACTCTCGGTTCCCTTCCATGCTGGTTTAACCCGGAATGTCTCACAAGATATACGACCTTGTCCTTATAATCCTAATTGCATGTGCCTCTTTTGCATTCCGAGAAGGAAACGTGCATGAGACTTTCACTCTTTCTCCAAAGGTGAAATTATTCCGCGCGCAAAGTTGCCTCCAATCCTATCACAGATATTTACATTGCAATTCAGGTAACATCGCTTTTCATCTTCGATCTTTCTGTTTTATTAGGCGCTCCTATCGAGAATAATGAACACGCTACAGCAGATAGTTCCTATTTTGTCCTATGACTAAATCACATCTCTACCGTAATCATTCAATATTTGGAACTCAATAAAATATTAGTTTACATATTTGATTTTTATTTGTGTTCTTTGGTATTTGATATTTTCCAAAACTCAACTAATAAACTCACCAGGATGCAAACTGCTCAAACTAGCGAATGCTCTCGCTCTGTCGGGCGTCGTTGGGTGAAGGACGGAAGTGAGATGAATGAGATTCAGATTGGAGAAGAGACAGAAAAGTGCCAGGAAACCTGCAAAAATATTGTTCCATAGTGCCTTCTTATGATGGTGAATGGAAAAATAAATTTACACTGTACAAACTATTACTCTCGTCAAATTATAAGATCACACAGATTTTTTCTGATAAGGAACTATGATTCCCTATTGTGGGGATGAAAATTAGAATTGTTTTACTTTCAAAATTGGACAAAAATATTTAGCTTGTCCTGTTTCCTTGTCTCCTTAGAAACATAATTCTCGTGCTCACATTCAGCACTTTTTAGCAAAGTATGTTTCCGATAATTACTAAGTCAATGAAAGATGCAGCGATCTCCAGTGTTTGGTACCAGTATCAAAAATATTTAATCTTTAGATGAATGAAAAACTACGATTTTTACATTTTTACTCTCGCACCATTGCCTCTGTTAGAAATAGAAACTGCATGTTCAGTGTTATATTCAGATTTGAAAAAAAAGATGTTCTTGCAATCTCGAAAGTGAATAATTTTTTTTCTATGAAATGTGTCTCACGATCGTTATAACTATAAGGGTGTCCGGAAAGTTTTCGCACTCTGACACTCGCGACGTCATAAAAATCGCTTTAGCGGACAATTAACATAATGACATAATATATTAAGTAGGCAATACATTCATCATTCTTTTAAGCCCTAGTACTCATTATTTGCTATAGACTTCATCTTTATGCATCAATTCCCGTGATGTATACTCTGATCGATCACAGCCCAGTTTTGCTTTTCAATTTTCTCTAAAAATATTGGGCGAATGAAATTAGTGTTAAACTGGTTAAGGACGCCCCCTCAGTCTGAGCATAATTAAAATTTTGCTAGCGTTTCTGTTTAGCAGACTACATCTTCGAAGAATACATCCTCTTTTGTTGTAGTATACCCTAAATTAGCCCCTCGTTCAGAGAACTGAGAAGTCTACTCCCAAAATGAATCTATTTCCGCGTTAGGTGGACACTTACACTATAATTCCCACCGTGAACAAAATCCTGAATCAGCGTGGTTGGCTGACGAAATTCGCTCAAATCCTTTTTCACGACTTTTCCGGTCTAAGCTCAAAAATCGTGCTAAGGAGTGCGGAAATTTTTTTTACTCTAAGAAAAATAGAAGATTGCTCAGCCCAATAGTCGAATTGGGTGAATAGTTGACTACGTACGATTAAGCTGACAGAAGATTGGAATGGCTGAACGTCGGAGAGAATTCATAGACTGTCTCAAAGAATAGAAAGCATTAAAATAGAGAAATGTGAAAGTTATTATTGATCGGACTCGATTCCATCTAGAGAAAGGGGTTATCCAATTGTGCCATCATTAACGCTGACCTCTGTACTTCCGAACTGTGAGAGGTTGCCATCAGAGTTCTGTCTGGTCGCATAATAGAAGGAAAAATCCAAACTGTGGTGGGCAATGTAAGACCATATTTTTCGAAATTGGCCCAGAAAAAGTTGGAGAAAGGACGGTGTTGGGACTGCTTCATGCCCAACCTTCACACAATATCAGCCCTTGAGATTTTCACTGTTTCAAATTCCTGACTTCTTCCAGTGTCGAAAAAGAATTCCCCAATGGGACCTATCTCAAACCCGACTTCGAGGTAAGAATTGACTTGCAACCCCTGTATTTCTAAAGAAGAGGAATCGTCACTATGTCCATTCTATGGGAGGAGGTCGTGAGTAGGAAGAGAGCATACAATAATTACTTGCCGCTGCGAGCTGTTGGAGATATTCAATGATAAGTTGTTTCTTCGAAATAGTGCGAAAACTTTCCGGACACCCTTATAGTTGTAAATCCAGCTATACACTACAGGCATCGTGGATTTTCGAAATAAGAAAAATCATAATAATTAAAACGAATTATTTTCATTAATATAATTTGAAATTTTCTATATCTCACCCAGCAGCAACTGGCCGTGTCGCGTGCCGCAGCAGCAGCACATTCCTACTCCTCTTTGCTGTAGTAGTCGGAAAAAATGAGATACGGCTGAAACGACAATATGGAGGGTGTAATCGCAATATTTCCTCATGTTAGCCCAATTTATTCACCCTCACGGGTGCATAAATAGGCTCGGATGAGAAACGGCATAAAAATCACACGAATAGGCAAGTCGCGAGTAATGATGTAATCCAGATTACAACTAAAATGGAGTGATCCTCTAACAAATGGAAATGTATTGTATTTTTCAAGAAAGCGTAATATAAATTCTTCTCTCCTTAGAGAAGCGCAGGGATGAAATTGATTTGAAGTCGGCCAGAAATCTTCTCATAGGCAAATACAAAATATCTAATAAGAAACCGCATCACTTTTGCTATTACTTTACTAGGAATGGAATCAATTTCACAAACGCCTCTTCAACCTCTAACTACAGGCATAATAGTTTCTTTCTCAGAGCGGCAAGGCTATACTCAAAATCCGGAAAATTGAGCAGTTTTCCTGAGTGACCCTCTTACTTTTGTTGTTGTTGCCCGATAATGATTCGTGCCTTTCTTTTAATTTATGTTATTGTACCGCGTTTCCTCGTGACTCGCATAAATATTATTATTATAAATATTTACTCGAGTTACGAGGAAATGCGATTCAATACTTTAAATAAAAAGCCACTCTTGGAAAGAAACTGTCACATATGTTTCGACCAAACAGCGGAAAGTGAGGGAGACAATGCTGACCGGCGGAAGCGGCTACTCTACAGCCAATGAATAAACAATGTCGACCCCGGGATGGAAGGAAGGGGCAAATGGGAGGACTGGAGATAGGAAGAGAGGCGGATCAGAGATGCATAGCGTTTCAACCCCGCGCAACTCATGTTCCCATATTGTGGATGTGATTTGCCTAAAGCAGAAGTTGTCCTCCAGCTAACAGTGCACAGAGGGAAAATTTGCTGGAAGGTTCTTGAAAGTTTGGCTTCTTAGAAAACGGTTCTCCAACCTCATTTTCTCCTCCAACGTGCCCCTCGAACGCGCTCTCTACAACGAAACACCGCTCTCGCCGAAACGAGAGAATGTGTGGAATGAAGAGGTCGGATAAAAGTTTTCCATCATCGAGAACATAAATCCTAGCAAATTTGTCCTCTATGTAAGATGTAGGGAGTAAACAAAGCAATCGGCGCCAATAGATATTATTGCAATTTCCGAAGACTACCGACTAGAGTGCGCAATGTGAGACCACGGCCTCTTCATTTCGCACACTCTCTAGACCGGTCGATAGACGAGAGAGTGTGCGAAATGAAGAGACTGTGGTCTCACATTGCGCACTCTACTTCCGACCCGTCCTCATTTGAGCGAATACCACATGATCAGTTGATTGATTAAGACGGGCTTGTTAGACAACTAAATGAATGAGTTCGTTTTTGTTTACTAACCCAACACAATTCGTGAAAACTTTCAATTAATTTTAAGAAATGTTCCGATGAGTTTCAGGACGGAGCTAAGAGACTGTGTGAATTTTTCAGTTTGCTAGATTAGATTGTGAAAGGAAAAAGTAACAATGATACAAAAATAGCGAGAGCAGGCCAATATTCTCAATATCTTTCACTAGCGATTCGAATGGCCTTGCGATTGATATATGTCGATATGTAGCTCAACAGTCTTTCTAAAAAATCAAACAAAAATGTTTCGCTAGCTGGAGAGATTCGGTTGAAATTGGAGTCGGGTCGGCATTCCGGTGAGGGAAAAGTGAGAGTAGGAAAAGAAGGCAGAGAGAAGTGGAAATCTCTCTCGCTATTTCAACATCTGCCGTTCATTAGCGTCTGTTTCTCTACTTTTTAGAGCCATTTCAAGTCAGAAAATAGCGGAAATTGCCAAAAATCCGCGGTAGCTCGAAGCTTCCCCTGAGACTAATTCAACATTACTTAATTTCAAACGCACAACAAGGGGTTGAGTGAGAGAGTGTGCAAAAGTGACAGGGTCCCTCTCGAATTACACGTTCTCCCTTTACAAAGCTCTTTCCGCAGAGTTGACCTGCCTACACTGAGAGCAATCCTACTAACAACAGACACTCAAGTTGGCCGCGTCTACTAATTTGAAATTATGGCCAGCCAATAAATTAGTAGGATCTACTTACATATTAATAGGCGGGTCAACTTGAGTGCCTGTTCTTACAATCTGCATCTTTCCACATGCCGGTTAACCCTAAGAAAGGGTTTTAGAGTGAGAGATAGATCTTGTAAAATCGAGAGGGGCTCCCTTACGTTCACATACTCTCTCGCCCTACTGTCTGTAGATTTTGAATTATGTGAATCAGTCAATGGAATGATGTGATAGCCATCGATCAGACGGCCGTTTGATAGGCTCATGCATGATGAGTCATTCGCTGTATTTCGAAAAGTATCAGTGTCACACGGAAGCGCCCCAGCCAACAAACAGAAAAAAAAGTGCGGAAAACACGCGGGACGATCTCTCTCTCTCCTGAGTTGAATCATCGTGAGACAAAACAGCGCAAGACTTCGCGTAAACACCAAAAATAAAAGAAAGTGTTGCTAGAAAAGCAGGAAGGAGCTGATCTTGAGCAAATTCTGAGTGAACATCGGCAAAGATGGATACGAAAAAGTGTGGATTTCTAATTTGTGATTCATTATTCGATCCGGTCCTGGAGACAAAATCGGAAGAAAGGAGAGGAAAGAGACGGGCGAAAAGTTTCCTTTCGCCTCATTCCGTCGCCTCTCATAAAGTCTAGAAGAGCGCAATGCGAGGCGGGAAATGCGAAATTGGCAGTTGTGGCAAGGCAAAAAGGCCGCCAAATTGGCAGCTTGATGACGCAATTCAGTTGGAGGACGTGAGAATTTGGAGTGAAGATGGGTGTGATTACTGAGAATTCGCTGGTATTAGTAATAACTGGACTGACTCGAGTTTCGATTGGAACTGTAAATCTGTTTTTAGAAAACGAAGATGAAAATGGTTTAAGTCGGTTGATAATGTGAATGATGGACCATGCACATCCGATCCCGGAAAATTTGACAAATGGATGTAACAAACTGGAGAAAATGAGAAAATTCCTGACTTAACGACTGAGAAAACGTGATCATCGCACAAAGCAAACCCAGGTCAACTGCCCGGATACTTCCGCAGTCTCTCTCTCTCTCTCTCTCTCTTCCTCATCTTCCCTCCCCTCCCCTGTCTCTCTGAGCAATCTGTAAATAAGACTCGTCGAGTGTCTCCTAGGTCCCGTAAACATACGGAGAGAGGCAGAGAGAGAGCAGAGGAGAGGCAGTTATGGCCTCTAGTCAGCCCTAAATTAGCCGATGGAATGGCCGGCACCGATTTCCCGGGGCCCTAGCAACAAGTGGAATTGGCATAAAAAGTCTGGGAAATTTTCACGCAATGTTTGAGAGGATGACTAGTTACAATACAAATGTTTATACAAAATCAGTGAAAAAAACCAAACAAGAATGCGACAAAAAATGGTTACATCACGCAAGTTTCAGCCGTCGCGAAGTGAAAGAGGTTCACACTTTCATCCTGAATCATCACCCTGTGCGCATTGGTGCTCACTATCTCTGCCTCGTCTCTCCCCGTTTGCCCGTCTCTAACCACTTCCTTTCGCTCCCCTCCGTCTCTCTCTCTCTCTCTAACTCTCTCTTTCTCCCTGTGCACATACACAGAGAGACGCGTAACCTCGATAGGGGAGGCAATCAATCGATTGCGAGAGGGGATAGGGAGAGAGAGAGAGAGAGGGAGAGAACCAAACCCAGAGAGGAAGGGCTCCGCTAATGTCCTCTTGCGCAAGCGCTGATCCGTAAGGAACGCTTTGATCTGAGGTAGAACTTGCTCTGCGAATGCTCCATTTGCTCCCATATTGAGGATTCCGTTCTTGTAAGTACTACGTTTTGTGCTATTTTCCACACCAAAAGCACATTATCACCACACGCATTCTTATTCACAGTATTCTTTCTAACTTTTAATATTTTTCCTTAAGTTTTGATGCCGATTAAAATTATACTATGATTTGCTCCGGAAAAAAAACATTTTCGAATATCTCAACTGCTCTACATTCTTTCCTAATTTTTGAGTTTTTGCTTTTTTTAAAAATCTCCCGAGCTTTATATATTTCAGTATTTATCACTTATTAATTCTGGCGACAAATGGAGGGAAATGAGCAATAATAGGCAGTGACCAGCAGTGTGTGTAGGAATGGACAGGGGGAGGAGGGACGGGGATCAGAGACCAAAGATCAAAGATCAGGCGGGCTTACAAAGTTGTAAAGGTACACAGATACAACAAAATCAATCGATAAAGATCTTACTTGTATGAGTTCTACACGAGATAGGAGCGGACGAGACAAAAATCGGCTACAGATAAGGAGTGGGAGAAAACGAGAGAGAGAGACCAGTAATAAGTAAGAGGGCGGATGAGAGGTTCTATGGCAGTTGTGTATTGGTGGCGCCTGAGTGGCGCCAGGATGGCGCCCGTTGCGCGCGCGGGTAGGATCAGTATGTGCCTGAGCGGAATCTGAGGGCTTTCCGGGAGATATGGGGGTACGGTAACTACTATCAACTACGGTATCTATAATAATGAGGAGGAATTGCGCGCGACATAGTATAGAGGCTTCTGGGTTGTTGGATGTGTACTGTCATCACTATCTGTCAGCAGCTAATAAAGTTAGTTGGCGATCGTTCGGCGCGGACACCGAGGGTACGGTAGTGGTGCCTAGAAGCATGTGCAAATGAGATCAGAAGGGCGGAGATGAGGTCAAAGATCAAAGATCAAAGATCAGTGAATCGTTGATCACTCCTTCCACTTGGTTAGATCCATCTCGGGTATGGCAGTGCAAGGCGTCAATTGTGCCTTTGGTTGCAAGAAAGCGTCCTCAGAAACGAGCTCGAATCGATCTCCATTGTCGCAGATTACTCTGTAAGATATCGAATATCATTCCATTTTATGGGAATCCTACGAATACTAACACTGTAAGAACGAAAAGAGATGTTGGTAAAAGAGATAAGTTCAAGGAGAAATATCTAGCTTCAAAAAAAGTAAGATATTATAGGGTAAGAGGAACCAAAGCACCGAAGCAAGAGGAACCACAGATCCAAAGTCGATGAATTATATGGAGATCAAAGATCACGAACCTTGAAAGTGTTTGCTTTCTCAACTCCGCTAGCTGGGCCTCGGTAAAGACTCCCGGGTTCTCGAAGTAGAATCTGCAAGGTTTTATTTTTGTGTGTTCGAAAATTTTTGGAAAGTCCCCCGACTTCTAAACCGCTCTTTTCTTTCTTAACATCTCATCCACTTTGACGCTAACTTTACAGTACTGTTTACGAGGTGCGCGTAGGGCTGTAAAACGGTTCACTACTGGCTAAGTCGGCGTGTCACTTTGGCTCTGCCGATCCGACGAAATAGTGCGCGATTTCGAGAGAGTGCAGGGAATAAAAGAGAGCAGAAATCGTCTGATATCAGTGTGTCAAACAGGGAAGGAAGAAAAAAAGGCAAAACAAAACTGAAAAAAGGAATGCGAACCAAAGTACGGACGGCGAGCGCGTGATTTCTATGCGCTCACTACCATTTTTTCCTGTCGAAAGTACTGCTTGTTCCTCTCTAACCACGACTTAAATTCGGGTAAAAAATGTGCACGTGAGAAATGTGCGCGAAATGAAGCATTTCCGATCTAAAATGTACTACAAGTGTCGGTGATATTCCACATTGTCATGAGGTGTTTGGGCAAATAGCAATGCTCACCGGTCACCGTCTCGCGACCGCTTGAACTGCTCTCCGATGACGCAACTGAGAGTAGTACCGACGAGACCCGCCGACCACGGGGTCCTGCAAAGACCAAAGATCAAATAATATGTAGAAAACGGTTCATTCTGCACTGGGAAAGAACCAAAATTCAAATGACAACAGATTGAGTTGTGTTTCAGCTGCTAATGATATCTGTATTTGCAAGCTATGGATAATGCGACGTGAATTATTATTCCAAACATCTGAAACAAACAAATAAACCTTTGGGCGCGGATAAACTATCAACAAAACGTACCTCTAGCATGGCTCCAACGTAGAAATCGACGTCGTCAACCGTCTTGTAGTTCTTTGATAGGCCGGCGCGGAGGTTCCTTAATTTATGTTATTTCCTAACCAAGGAATACACAGTTACAGAACATTTTCACGTTGCGTTGAAGTAGAATACGTGATTATATCTATATAAAATGGGAATTGTGTGCAAACTTGTCGAGAATGAGGTCTTTGTAGTCCTCAAATTCCTTGGCCGCGGGAAGACCGCAGAATTGACGCATCTGAAAGATCCACCGCCGTTGTTTCGAACACAGCTAATGCTTTGTCTCTCTCTCTCTCTCTCTCTCTCTCTCTATATATATATATATTATATATATATATATATATATATATATATATATATCGGTTCATCACATTGCAACTGTAAAACCTCAGAAATCTATAAGCGCAATGTGTGAGTGACGGGAACCTTGTTGTAGGAGGGAATGGCGTGGTCACGACCGCGCTGGATGTTGAGAGACCCGAGATCAGTACTGAATCCATTATGTAATTTTTTGTTTGAAATTGCAATCTGGTTGTCACCTTCCTAAGTGAATATATCGAGTACGTAAGCCTAGGCTAGCGGGCGATGATTTTACATGACCCAAATTTTAAATTTAAGGCATCTTACTGATTCCGCGGCATTTCTATTCAAAGACTTTTTTCGTCTGATAATTATCTGTTTTATGGTGATTATCGTCATGGTTTTGGATTCTTGATAATTATCGATTCGATTCTATTGTATGCAATCCGTCTAATCTAGCCTTTTCATGTGTTAACCGACTGATGGTGGGCTGTTGCCCGAAACGTCTCAATCAATAAAGTGTATGCCCACCCCCTCGTCTTCTCTTGGCCTCACATAGAAGAACCAAATAATTATCTGGAAGTAAAACAGCAAACTCTCACGTTCCAAACATCTTCTCCGTAATGGCCGGCGTCATTCGATGAGGTCGCTTGACGGCAGTGATCATCATTCCTGCACATAACCGTAATTTATTGACTATGTTTCTTTCAAAAAGTACCTTTATTCATAACGAGGTACTTAAGAGACATGCAATGCATCACTGTTTCGATCATAACACTGTGAGCTAGTTAAAATTAGCGAAGCTGTGGATTGCACGTAGCGAGTCGGATCCTTAGAGATGAAGACAATTTTAGAGGAAGGATTCACCTCTAATGATGGGATCGATGCCGCCCTCCCACAGGATTTTGCCCGTCTTGAAGACGCCGTCGCCGAATGAGAAACCGCCGTGCGAACTGGCAAGGGTATTATTTTTATTTATTTATTTAAGACTCGATGTCATCATTCTAATCAGGGCTGGTATTTTCCGTTTTTTTTCCGAATTTTCCGTTTTTCCGAAAATATCCGAATATTTTCATGACTTTTTGATCACCAAAACACCTTTCAATTATTGAATGAAACTTAATTATTAAATTTTGCGTTGCCAAATGATCAATTTTGGCCGCCGTGGCGGTGGAGGTATAGAGAAAGTTCTCTGCTGCCAAAAATTTTTTTTTCTCTTCCTCAACCGCTCTTCCCTCGACCATGAGAATTTTGAGCAGTTGCTTATACTCAAGATTCACATAAAATAATTCCGAATATAAGTGTGCTTAGTGTGCTTATCCATCGTCGTTATTTCGTCTCCTATTTGAATATTGTTGAAAAATTAAAATTCATATTTCGAAAAAAATGAGAAACGCGTTAATGAGAAACGAAGTTGAAAACGGAAATATCCGATTTTCCGTTTTTCCGAAAATACTTTTTTTTCAGAAAAGCCCTGATTCTAATCAAATGCACTAGTGTTCGATAGATTTTTGAAGCTGATGTGAAACATATTCGATTTGATGAACACTGCAGTGTCAATAAACGGTGGGATTCAGGAGACTCGCGTTGAGGGGAATGTGCATATTATTAAAATTCAAAATTATTCAGAATACTACGACCGAAACCACTCATATTCACTTGCGATAGTGATTACCGCAAAATATTATAAGGAAATCATGTTCCGGTGTATCGATAATATTTGTATTTTTTCATCATTAATATTCAAATGTTTACCTGTTCTGGCCGCTGAAATCGATGCGCTGGTAGAATTCTTCGATCATTCCGTGGCCGAATCTGAAGGCGCCAGTTGTGAATTCGTTCGCGACGGTTGCGTCGACCTTAAAATATCGTTTGTCTAATACTGATTACCTGTGCGAGTACCCGGAGGAATCAGCACTAAATAAAGGAACGAATCCAAAAATAATACTATTGCAACAAGAAATATCTAGATCGCACAACGTATAAGTGAACATGGATAGATCACTAATCAAATAGCCGTTTATGCATTGTGGCAAGCATTAAGCTTTTGTGTACTATCTGTACGTTATAAATAGGATAGAATTTACGATTAGTCATGCTTCTATGCTGTCGGGTAATTTTCGTGAAAACTGCTCACCGTTGGATCGTATGCCTTGTAGGGACCGATGACCTTCTCAAGGGCGGTTCCGAGGAGTTTAGGGAGATAAGACTTGTACACGACCTGCTGGATTTGTGCTCCGACAATTTGCGCGACTCCTGTAATTACATTTATATTTTAACAATATTAATTTAACGAATCCCTCAGTCAACGTACTTCATGTTTGTTCTATTCGGGTGTCCCACAATTTCTGTCCCAAAATTTGAACAAATAGATTTATCGCCATAACTCGTACAGATGAAAACGGTTAGTCTTCGATGTAGTCTCCATTTCTGCTGATGACCTCCTCCCA
>BTSY01000123.1:0-28123 GCA_036245785.1 Pristionchus fissidentatus
AAATAACTAAATGTATAATCGAATAAATTCTCACAATATCAGTCCCTCCATCCGATTTCAGCTCGCATAGAACTTTGCTAAATTCCTTTCCATTCTCTTTCGCGTCTTTTTTATTGCTCACTCTGAAATCGACGAAGTTTGAGAATGTTTTCAAGTTTGATTTACAACAGGTTAGCAAAATTTTGACGCCATGACATTAAATGCAAGATTTGAGAACAGTTGTAAGGTGATGAAACTGTTGTCGCATTCACTTACACCATTGTAGTATCTCCACGGCAACTCAGGGCGCTTTCTGCATTCTGAACACCAACGTAGTTTGTCTTAATTCTGCCACATTCGTCTATGCAAATCGAATCGGCCATTGCCTTGCATATCTCACGATTCGCTGCAATGGAAATGCATCGGATTGAACACTTAGCGCTTCGTCAATAAATGTCTGTTTTTTTACGAAACCGAACATGAATTTGTTCACTAACTTCACTTCGACATTTCACTTTCAAGTGAACATGATTTCTGCCCTGGTCCTCGTGACATTTTCTGACATTGAGTAACTCACGTTTGCAGGAGAGGGAATACTGCGCTTTGTCGAGTGGCATCTCTACGGAATTAACAACGGAGAATCTGATAACTTATTTATGCTTTACGTGACTATTTTAGTGCTCGAGAAGCACAATAGTTTGGGGGGCAATCGTTTAAAATATTACATCTCCAGATCGGTACAAGTCTCAACTATTTTATGAACTTTCAAAAATATACTCACAAATCGTAGTTTTCATTCATCGTTTTTTTGCAGATAATCTCTGTCGAAGCACCGGAATCTACACGGTTTCGTGCCACGCTGAAAGAATAGTTGGCTTTAATTCATGGTGCCTCAAATGAACGTGGGAGGGGTAAAGACTGTAGTAAAACTTACCGTAGCTGGCTATTGCCAAAACACGATATTATGCGGTCGTTCTTCACAGTTAAGGAAGAACATTCGGCGTTCTTACAGTATTCCCTCGCTTTCGCCGAACATTCATTCGAGATTTTATCTGCAATTGATGGAAACATATTTGAGAAAACTAAAAATAATCACTCACACTCGCTATCCCGACGCTTACAATACAGTTGTCCGTTGGTTATATCTGTAGTCCCGTCAGCCTTCCTGCAAGCAATATCGTCCCTTGACATTGTACTTTGCTCTACCGAAAAAGATCGAAAGGAATGGTTAAAATAGGCGCAAGTTTATTTGTACAACTGACAAAACTGAGAGCTGGGGACTTTAAATTGTAAAAAAAAATCTTCCTAACAGAACAAGTCCTCTTCCTTCCTGTTCCTCGCACTTAATTCTCTCAGTTTTCTTTCCATTCTCTTTCACATCCTTCTTGTCACTCACCCTGAAACCGAGAAGTATAATTCGACTTCCTTTTCTTTATTCCCTTTTTTTGTAATATTGTTTATTGTTTATTTTTAAATTCGCAATAATCATTTTTTTCTATCGAGTATAGTTGAAAACGCATCAATCCTTCGTGAAAGTGAAGTATACCGGTTTTCTTCATCGGCTAATTCAAAACTTCCGTAGCGGGATTAGGGATGGGAGAGAGCTTCACGTCATTTCACAGACCGGAGTCAAAAGAGGGGTTTATAATGAGAGAGTGTGTATAATGGAGAGAGCCTCTCTCAATTTTGTCCACTCTCTCGTCCTCACTCTTTTCTGAAGGTTTGGAATCGAATGGCTTGAGGAGGTGGCGGAGAATCTCTCGTGCTTTTCCATATTTATTCGCTCCTTCTCGTTTCTAGAGGCCCGACCAAGGGACCTTGATCTGGGAGGGCGTATTCTTGCTAGTATCATGCCAAGCACCCCTTCCTTCATTGAATTTGATTTTGTGGAAAACGCAAGTATGCGTGACTAAACGGTAGATCACTGCAGTTCTCGCCTCGTATCTCTCTTCTAATATCGATTGTGATCTCGCGGGAAGGATGGATCAACCGGGTAAGCGGAGACAGATCACTGTTTCCTTTTCCTCGTTTCTATTTCTTCATGTTTATTTCAATCAGTTATTTCGCGAATACAGTAATCTATGCAAGTTCCAGATGGCGGCCCATCTATAAGGCAATCAGCGCAACCATCCTGCTGATGACTCTGGCGACTGCGACAACGGTTGCTCTTCTGGTGCTCGCAGGAGTGCTGAACTACGGTCGGTGATTTAATCTTTTGTATGCGCCCTAGATGAATCGGGACCACCATCCCCTGGAAACAGCGTACTAGGGTGGTGAAATCGGGTAAAATTGACTCTCGGGTAACCTACTTTCTTTCCTGTTGAAAATACCGAATGGGTTCGGGAGTCGAGTCGGGTACCCGAGTGTGAGAGAGTACAGTCGAGTACCCGACAGAACCGGCCGGTTCTTCACGTACGAGCGCGATAAAGGGGGTGATCAGAGAAACACTATGTTTGGTCATGTCACTCCTCCTTCACTCTACTCAGATAGTCTCTAATACACGTTTGTTGTTTGATCAGTGTGAAAAGAGAGAAGAGAGCATTGACCTCTCTGACCTTTCCCCTCTCTCGTATGCGTACGTGAGGAACCGGCCGGTTCTCTCGGGTACTCGACTGTTCTCTCTCGCACTCGGGTACCCGATCGACCCTCTGGCAGACTCGAACGGGTATTGTCCCGATCGAGTATGTGGTGTCGAGTACCCGATTTTCCGAATCGATTTCACCACACCCTACAGCGTATGTTCAATTCGAAAGCCAGTTGGTCACGGGAGGAAAGAGGGCCGCGTGTTCTGTCTAGACTATCATGCAATGTACTATCACACAATGTTCGGATCGTCAGGGAAGCGGCCACAAAGTGTGTTTCCCTAATTGGGAAAAGGCGCCGAACAGCGCTTCTTGGGCGCCTTTTCCCAATTGGGAAAAGACACTCGTTGCTCGTTTGCTTACCTTCTCTGAGGCACCAGAACATTGTGATCACGGTTATCTCATATCAAAAACTTATGCACTCGGTTGGCTCCCCCACCCGCTAAAATGTGAGGAAACCAAACAGTGCTTACTATTCAGCCTACATGTAAGTTAGTTGAATAAAGCCATTTGAAGCATACCAGGACCTAGAAGAGGGCCGCTTCTTTTGAAAGGTTTATTTTTAAAGTTGGACACGTAAAAACGGAGAGTCGCTCTCAGGAGGTGTTAATTTTGACGAAAACCTAGGGAAAAGCTTAAAAAATGCGTTAATTTCTCTTTTTTCCGTTTCTAAGACAACGGAAATCGATAAATACTGCAGCATGGAATTGAAATGTGTGAAAAATAAACAGATTTTAAGTCCATGCTGCAGCATTTATCTATTTCCCCCTAGAACGAGTTCCCCCGCTGGTATTCGAGTCATAACACATGCGGGAGTTAATATTTTTCTTCTTTTCCGGGGAATCACGCGGGAAAACTAACTGTCTCTACCGATTTTTCAAATTCATTTCCAAAAAAGAAGCATAGTGCATGTCTCTAAGTGTATTCTGTATTGCTCCGTACACATTTCTGGAATTTTTCGAATAATGATTTTCTTTGAGAAGCGATACGGCCAGCGCTCGACGCTTTCGGATCGATCACAACGTCGGAAGCCGTCGTCGCCGGGTCGATTGGTGCCATTGGCATGATTCATCAGGTGGAAATCAGACAGCTATGACTAGCATATGTGTCGCTATTTACAGTGATCAACAAGATAAACCGATCAACATTTAAATCGCTTGTAACTTTCCCCTAGAGGCTGATCGCGCTGTTGTAGTCGATTTCTAGATGGTAGTTGATTTATCGTAGAGGATTTTTTTTAAATCTCGATTCGGAGTGCCCGTAGATGAGCGAAATCTTGCGCACACAGATATAATCTGACAATGTTTCTCGACCCTACGGATACGCGTTCTTTTTCTGCTATCTGGTTCAAATAGGGGTTTTTTATTTTTTTTAAAACTACAATTACTTCTAAAATTTAAGAGCACACATTTCTAGCACACATTTCGCGCCTCTACAGGCACTCCGAAGAGATATTTATTCGAAAGCTTGATTCGTCCGCTAAACTGGGGTTCAGCGGATCCCTGTTGCGAAATCGGTAACACCAGCACGTTCAGCTTCAAAAGTTATCTCTAGGGTGGTTTAGCGATTTCGATTCCTAACGCAAACGTCTTGTTACTGTCACTTTCGCATCATGAAGTGGAATCTCCCCATCCCCAAATTGGCACTCAGCCAATCGATATTGGCAATCAATATTTTCTTCGTTCAGATCGCGGACGACCGCCGTCGAGCGGAAGCCACGGATGAGGAGCCGTGGACATCAAGCCGCTCTCACTCGAGGGCAACAACGGAGGATAGCGGAGTCGGTGCCTCCGTCTGAGACCACCCCCGGATACTGTAGATAGTACATATAATTAACTCATTTACTAACTCAGTTATCTCGCCTGTAACAATTCAACGTTAATAAAAAGTTACCCGTTATTGGTTTTCGACCTACTACAGGAAAGAACAAACAAAAAAAGCAATCGATCAATGGATTATTGTAGTGAAGGAAGTACAGGAGCCATATCTTGTGGGTTGCCTATCCCTTACTGCTTCAGTGTCAAAACGCTGAGGTTCACTGTCTCGGGAATCAACAGATTGAAAGAGTATGCGAAATGAAGAGAACTTTGATCTGCTATTCGAATGCGTGTCTCTTTCTGAAATGAGGAATCGCTTTGTTTCCTATTGAAAACCAACGGACACTCTACTATGCTCGATTAAAGTCTACGCAAAGTCGATTACCTTCAATAATTATATCACATTTTACTAATTGTTCACTCTCTCTTTTCCATTCATTTCCTCATTTCTCCTCCTCTTCATTTCGCTTCTCGGTCGCTTCTCAAAATGCTCGCGCTCTTCCTATTTCTTCTTCTCATTCCCACTGTTTACAGTGTAGAGGGAAAAAATCGTAAGTCGTATTTTACATTCCTGATTACAATAACCCTATCGCCGCTACCGTACAGTAACCGTCCTACCATATTCCAGGCGAATTCGAGTTGCACTGTCGGTCCTTATTCGTTCACTTTTGTAAGGGAGACCACTGTGCCGAGCTGATAATCGAAGAAGAAACGCCGAAAGTCTACTGCGCAACGGGATTCCAGTTGATGTGAGTGAGAAAAAAACACTTGTCGATCCACTCATACCGTAACCCGGATACCGTTACTATCAACTTCCAATACGATATTTCAGGGTGACTCTGAATCGAAACGAATCAAAGGTGGCGAAGGAATTTAAACAGCTCACATGCCACAATTCGACGGCCAAAGATTATGAACTGTCCGAGTCATCAATTAATTTGAAATTTTCCATTTATCAAATCCTAAAATCGAAAATGAATTTCGATGCTTTGCTATGCATCAAGATCACTCACTGTTAACTATCATTAGATACCCAGAGAAAAGAATCGCGTATCAAAAGTGAAATTGCTGGAGGATATTTCATGCTCACATTGTAGATTGGCTCCTCTCAAGACTGGAAAAACGCAGTCGCTCGATCGAGACTTTCCTCAGTAGAATGTGACAGTGGGTTGAAAGTCAATCGTCTTTTTTTCCCTCGAAAGCTCCCTCTTTTCGCATTTGTTTAAAGTAAAAATAGTTTCATTCCTAAAAATGGCCTTGTAGAATATTCTTGCTATGCACCTGCCCAGCGACTTTGTTTCAGATCGTCAATGGACTTCAACAGACACAATCATCGCTTCAGTTGGTCGGTGGAACTTCCATTCTCATCGCTATCGCATCATGTACCTTTCACCTTTTATTTATTTCTGTTTATTTGCACCTCTTAATATTTCCCGAAATTTGCGTTTTCCATAATGTAATAACTGGATTCACGGATCACGGGTGTATATGCCCACCACATTTCTACTGATTTCAGGTGGTTTGTACTGGTATCTGCGTGCAGTAAACAAACGAGCCCCTCCTCCTCCTCTCATTCCTCCCACTAGTGGAGTACTTTCCAAAGAGAAATGCTAAGAAAGGAAATACTCAAGAAACGAATATGAAAACTAAATGAATAAATGAGTTGAAACGTGTCTTATGTTAATTATTATTTGTTGTATGGAATATTGTAAAACGCGACGGCGGTGGATAAATCATGTTCATTCCTTTGAAGGGCGATTGGAAACGAATACATTAATGTATTTGATTGGAAAAAGTATAATTGAATTTACGAAATACATCATTGCCAATAACGAATTTTCATTTCCGATTTCTAACTATGATTTATCCGATTCTGTTTACGATACGCCAATATGCACTGAATTGAAGCGATTACGCAGTGTTTACCAGATTTCTTCCCGATGACTGCTATTGAATATTACCGTAGGTTTTTAGCGTATTTTCACAAATGTAATGCTACCTAATAATGTAGTTTTCCACTAAAGGTATCGTCGTTTCGCCAGTCGATTCCAAAATACATATTTTCAGAATATTGCAATTGTTGTTTGCCAGTCATTGCAAATGTAAATTTGAGACAATCTCTCATAATATGTAGAAGGGAAAGAAAGGAATTGCGGAAGAAATTCTTTAAAACTCGACTGCACCGCGTCGATTCAAGAATTGATTTGATACGAATTGATGAACGATTTTAATTGGAAAATAGAATGGAGCAGAAACGCAATTCTCGATATCTGCTAGCAGATAGTGATTGATTCTTCATTCCCTATTATTCATCTTCGTTTAGTTTATACTACGCTGAAAGCGAATTGTACTACCACAGGGAACATACCAGCTTTCTTCCTCGTGTATATTGCTGAATATTTGGCCCGCTATACACGGTTCAGCAAAAATATATTTTTCTACCTATTAGCATCGTTTTCCACTTCTTCATTTTCCTGGTGAAATGAGGAGGAAAAAGGGATTACATTGCAGAGATACTCTATTCTCCCATTAAATTACTATTTCAAATATTGATATTTTTCAATATTCTCTTCAATATCTGAGCATTTTGTGATCCATGATGCGATACGTCATTCATGCCTTTCAATACCCGAGCTAGGTTAGATGTGTATGCCCTGTGACGAGAGATATGTTTTTTTCCGCTTTCATTTCACATTGCAAATGAGCTCTTGCCATAGGAAGAGGGTACCAATCTGAATTCTGCATTCATTCCGCGTTCCGTTTGACATCCGTATTGCACAAGAGCGTAGGGCACCCTCGATTGAAATTTGTTACTATATAGTTTACTGCAGTGTCTCTCAATGTTTCCTTCAATCAATAGTTGTTAGAATACAGTAGCGCCGGAAAGTATTTGCACGTTTTTTCAACTTGGTGTATCTTTTGGATCAGAAGAGGAATCTAGCTGAAATTTTCAGTGAAGGTAGGGAATCTATTAAGGAACACGCTGCAATAACTGAGATTTCGTGATGGATCCTCAAAATTGCATAGGAATGACGCAACCGAATAACACTTGCTTAAAAAAAATTATATTCCCTGGGAAAAAATCTCCGACCCACAATCTTTTCGGAGAATGGGAGATCAGGTAGGCTTCTCAGAAAAAAAGTTTCAGATCCTTTTGGTGAACCCAGACATCTCTGAAAGTTTGGTGAAGATTGCTCATCATTTGCCCTCAGGGCACAAAAAGTCACTTTTTCGCATACCCTGACTTTGACCATGCACATCTACAAGGGTCAATGAGCTAAAATATGGTTCCAGTGCAGGAACGACCCAAAACCATCCAAGAATCGATGCCCAACTTTTTGTGGCAGCAGCATTTTTTTCCCTCATGCTGTGATCGGATCCCTGCGCGCCCAGGTTTCGGATGAGGGGAGAGATTAGGGAGAGGGAGGGGGGGCGGGGCGAGCTCATGCAAAGAGAGAGCGGGCATTTCGGAAACCTGGGCGCGCCAGGGATCCGATCGCAGTATGCGGGAAAAAAATACTGCTTCCACAAAAAGTTGGGCATCGTTTCTTGGATGGTTTTGGGTCGTTCCTGCACTGGAACCATATTTTTAGCTCATTGACCCTTGTAGATGTGCATGGTCAAAGTCAGGGTATGCGAAAAAAGTGACTTTTTGTGCCCTGAGGGCAAATGATGAGTAATCTTCACCAAACTTTCAGAGATGTCTGGGCTCACCAAAAGGATCATTTTGAACACTAGAACGGGTCAGAGATGTCTGGGCTCACCAAAAGGATCATTTTGAACACTAGAACGGGTCTCTAGCTTATCTGGGAGCCGAGTTATGAGTTTGCAGCCTCAATTTTGCAGCAAGGCTGCTGCAAATTAGAAAAATCGCAGCAAGTTGAAACTTTTTTTTCTGGGAAGCCTACCTGAATGTCTCCATGCTCCGAAAAGTTTGTGGGTCGGAGATTTTTTCGCAGGGAATAAATATTTTTTAAGCAAGTGTTGTTCGGTTGCGTCATCACTATGCAATTTTGAGGATCCATCACGAAATCTCAGTTATTTCAGCGTGTTCCTTAATAGATTCCCTACCTTCACTGAAAATTTCAGCTAGATTCCTCTTCTTATCCAAAAGTTACACCAAGTTGAAAAAACGCGCAAATACTTTCCGGCGCTACTGTAGATTCTCTCACCGCGTTATCGTTTATGCTACAACGGGAGCAAGAAATTCCTACTCGAGATGCTGGAAAATCTTCTGTCCTATGCAGTATACTTTACTAGTATATTCATGCCCATCAACATCATTTACCACATGAGGTATTTTATTTTTCAGCCATCATAAGAAAAGAAATTCAGAACAGTTATGGTAATGCTTCACAACAAGAGCAATCAACACTTTGGAAAAGCACTTCGTTTTTTTCTACTTCACACAAGTTGTAATGAGCGATTTTTGTGTATTTAAAATTTAATTTTAGGCATTCTCCTTGTGGTCGTGAACTCGATTGATTTAGTTATTTTCTGGAATATTTATGTGGAAAGTTGTTTTTTTTATATTCTGTGTTCCCACTGCTCTTACAGCGAACTCAGTTTAATGTCTAGCAAATGCGCATAGTGAGAGATAATATTAATGTTTACTGATGATTTGCAGGGCAGGAACCATCACTACTATACACACTTAGTCAGGGCAATTGTAAGTATTTCATATTTATTTACAATATCACTAATATCTACTTATCCCAGGCTATGTATCAACGACATTCGAGATTGTGGATCAACCTGATTTTTGCAATGAATAGGCTAACATCAATCTTATTTCCTATCAAACAGAAAACGGTACACTTAGAAAAAAATTACTTCGTCGCATGCATGAAGTAATTAATTACTTATGTGGGAATACGCTAGAACAGCAATCGAAGTAATTGATTACTTTAAACACAGTTATAGTGTATTTCCACAGAAGTAATTAATAACGTCATGCATGCGACGAGGTAATTTTTCTCTGAAAAAACGACAAGCCTTCCTCGGTTAGTATTATAGCCGGTTTCATATAGTTTTCGTTACACTTATCATGAAATTCTTAATATGCAGTCTTTATCACACAACATGAGCAAAAACTCCATGAACAGCTGCTATAACAAGTGGCGGACATTTAATAGATTAGGCCTGAGTTTATTCAACTTTATATCTTGCAGATTTGGTCGAGGAAATCACTGTGGATTTCACTGACGGCATCTTGGATCATTCCTTGGCCTTCCATTGTTTCTTTCTTTTTCCACCTTCCATATATTGACGACTCGTTACTCCAATTTATCTTATTTGTGAGCTCATACGCCATCCGATTAATCCTTTCTATTTTACAGATGTTTACATATGCACTACCTTCAACTCTCAGCTGGTTCATCTATATAGCCATAGTTATGCTCGTGAAAAAGAATTCAGTAATAAAAATTTAATATTTTGATTTGGAATTCCATTCAGCATCATCGAAGTAAATCGAAGATTCTTCCACACTATCTTACTATTGTTACCTTGTACGGAATTGTCGGTGGTGCTCGTGAGTTTAATCGATCCCGAAATGCAAACAGAATTTCATTACATTGAAGTTGATTTTGTAAGTACTATAAATAGGACCTTAAATGCGACGTGTATTTATTTGGATATATGGGAGAATGAACTCGAGGCAAGGTAGCGTCTCAAAAAAATCACGAATACATTGTGAGGATATTTTAGGTATCCTGTTATTGCAAAAATTAATCCGTTGATTACGTCTGCTCGGACTTTTGCCGAGTTTCTAACTCCTTGTCTTCCACTTATTTTCTTCAAAAAAGTTTGTAAATTATTCATATTTTGTGGACTTTTTTTATTCATATCATTTATACTTTTTAATTCTACAATCTATAATACTCTAAAGCACCACACAGTTACAGTGATTCTATTGTGGTCTAACAATAATTTTCGTTTCAGTTTCGCCGAAAATTCTTTGGGAACGTCGGCCAGCGCAGTCCGAGAACTCCCCGCAATAATATAAGAACAACAGCGACGTCTTTATTGTAAATAAATAAAAATATATACGCATACATACGAATGAATCGTTAAAAATGGTCATTCTTCATTAGGAAACTGTATGCATGGCTCAACTGCCCTCTATATTTTGCATGCTGCCTCAACAGCATGGATAATACAGTTCCAGAATGAGAGAAGTTAGAGTCTTCCCGCTCATTGTATTCTTCAACAACTGAGAAAATAGCGTCGATGAGAGTAGAAAGGAGGCCGACGATTTGACAATTCGAAATCTGCTTGTCTTGATATTTTTAAAGTATATTTTTTGCATCTTTTCTTACAATAGGATTTCACGCGGAATTATAGTTCTCCAACGCCTCATATCTCAAAGTAACGTCGCAACTCGAAATCAACAAGCGGATAATTCCTGCGCCTAGTCAAACAAAGTTGAAAAGAGTTAGATAGTGAATACAAAAGTAGGTGGGGTTTGGACTTTTAAGATTGGTCTATACTGCTTTTACGTTTTGCGTACCTATTTTGTTTTGGTTGACTATGCGATGTTAGCAATACCTCTCCAACACCTCGCATTTCGAAGTTTCATCGCAACTCAAATTCACCGACAGGCAAACTTTTACCGAGGGAATACAAGAAGCGCTTTAAACTTCTATTCTTCATAAGTGGAACGTCGATGAGAGTAGCAAGACATCCGATGATCGCAAAATTGAAAGTTTGCTGTATTGTTTTTTGCATCCTCTTGTCGCGTCTGGTTGCAAACAGGAATTATAGTTGTCCAACGCTCCGCATCTCAATGTATCGTAATAAGATATCATCAAGCTGATAATTACACAGCCAAGCCTACCGACGGAATATAATAGGGGATAATATAATGGAGATCGAGCGAATATAAAAGCGGGAAAGTTTTGAAAAATATTTTATAGATTTATATGTTCTGCTTTAGATATAATGTGTATTGTATCTTTTGATTTATTTTGTTAACGATCTCAATAATGCGTTACCAATATCTCGCTTCTTGTATTCCCTCGGTAAAAGTCTTAAAAGTCCAATCTTAAAAGTCCAAACCCCACCTACTTTTGTATTCACTATCTAACTCCTTTCAACTTTGTTTGACTAGGCGCAGGAATTATCCGCTTGGTGATTTCGAGTTGCGACGTTATTTTGAGATATGAGGCGGTGGAAAACTATAATTCCGCGTGGAATCCTATCGCAAGAAATGATGCAAAAATATACTTTAAAAATATCAAGACAAGCAGATTTCGAATTGTCAAATCGTCGGCCTCCTTTCTACTCTCATCGACGCTATTTTCTCAGTTGTTGAAGAATACAATGAGCGGGAAGACTCTAACTTCTCTTATTCTGGAACTGTATGCAAAATATAGAGGGCAATTGAGCGATAACGAGAGATGATCTCATGCTCACTCAGCAGACAGCATCTCCAGATTAAAAGTGTTATGTATGTGGTCCTGCTTCCTTGTGGTTCGTCGAGTAGAATAAACGCTACTTTATCTACTTAGCAAAAGGTCACGTGAACACGTGAATATCGATTAGAGAAGAGAAGAATTAGAGCGAGAGAGAATAGCCTAGTTTAGGAAATGCAACAATTGAATTGCTAGGCTGATACGCAGGCAGGGATTGAATCAGGCTTTGGCGGGTATTCAAATATAATAGCTGGCAGCGTGCCAAGAGCTATTGTAGGGCGACAATCATGAACTGATTATAATTTACAGTGATTGGAATATTTGATTATTATTGATAATTATTATTCCTATACAACACCTCCCCTTCAAGATTGGCAACGCCGATCTTTAAGAACTTTGGTCACTGGGAAAGAGGTGAGGTGATGAAGAAATATTGGTCGGGAATCATTCTCGGATGATTATTATATCTTGGACGTTCGATTGTGCTCGGGGGACCCTTCACTGCTGCGATGTGGTAGTCGTGATCAGCTGCTTCTCCTCCTCGATGTTGCACTCGTCCTTCCTTCGACTCCGATCTTCTGATCCAGTGGCGGCCATCTCCTGCCCACTCTTGCACATGGCGGCCATCTCCTGCCCATGTTGTCCTTGTGGCGGCCATCTCCTGCCCACGCGGACGGACGACTTCTCGTCCTTGGTCGTCTCCTTGACGATGTATTCTGTTCTCACTCTGAGAACGTTCAGCTGGTTGATGAGATCTCGACCGATGATCACTCTGTCCGACGTTGCAGCCACGTAGATGACTCCATTTACTCCGGTCTCACCGTATTCCAGTTCAGCGTTAAACTTGCCGAAGATCTCCAGCCTCTCGTTGTTCGCACAGATGGGCTCACACTTAGAGGGACGACATTTCGGTGCTCCAATGGATCTCCATGCCTCTTTGGAGATGAAGGTGATGTCGGATCCAGTGTCGACATCCATGTTCACCTTCATTCCATTGATCTGCACATCAATACAGTAGGCCTTCTCCTTCACTGTATTGACTCTGACTGAATCCGATCGCAGTCTTTCTCTGTCCCTTTCGTCATCCTCCTCTTCCGAGCACTCATCGGCGATGTGTCCCTTCGTGTCACATTTGAAGCACTTCATTCTCTGCCTGTAGCAGTCCTTTTCTGAGTGACTTCTCCGCGGGTACCACAGCGGGTACACGATGAATCCTTGTACGACTTATAGTACTTCTCCTTGTACGGCTTATCGTACGTGTTCTTGGCAGACTTATTATCATACTTCTGTGCTCCCTTTCTCTGTTCCCTCGAATCCCTTTGATCCCTTGCCCACTCTTTTTGTACGAAATTCACTTATTTAGTCGAATCCGTGATCGTTCTAGAGTCTTTCTTTAGCTGGGAGAGATCATTGAATACTGTGAGTAGGTCCTCGAGAGTGCAGTGTTTGCCCTTCTGCTTGGCAGTCTGCATCATCTTCAGATGGACATCGCTGTATCGGGGAAGGTCAAGTGCGTGCAGGAAGGTGAGAACCTTCCACTCATCCACCGTTGCTGCTTGAACCTGCGCGTTCTCCACCGTCTTGTTCACGCGCGCTGCGAGAACTCGGACGTCGTCGATGTTCTCTCTGCTCATCTTCAGATCGAGCATTGTCCTTCTCCGGTCGAAGGTAGACGTGTTGTCGCCGAAAAGAGTCAGCATCTTCTTCGTGACCGTCTCGAGAGTCATATCTGTCCATTTGGTGGGCGCGATTGAGTCAGTGAATGTCCGTTCGACTGACATGTGCACGTGTCTCAGGAATCTAATCTTCTTCACCTCGTCCCACTCCTTGAGATCGATTTCGAAGATGTCCTCGTGCCGATTCCACCACCTATCGAATGTGGATCCGTTGTCCACATCGTAGTGGAACTCCTGGATTCGCGCCTCAATCGCGTTCAGCGACGAAGCAGCGAACTCGCTGGTCTTCTCGTGCTTGTTCACCAGAAGCTTGGCCATCTGGCCCAACACCTTCTGTATCTCACTGATGCTCATTTCCTCATCCATCTTTCAGGAGAAAAATCAAAATTTGGGCAGCGCTTCCGCTGTGTTCCCTTAAAATCGATCGGCTTTTAGTTCGCTTGTTGACACGATCAACAAGGTCCACGCTATGGCTACCCCTGCCAACAGTTTTTCTATCCGTCTGTGAAAGGTACCTGTACCGATCACCGGACTAGAATAACCGTCTACTCACACTTGGCCTGTCAAGGTGAGGGTATCCTCCACAAAGAAATGACGAAATGTGACGAAATAAAGAGAAACAAGAACCAAGAAAAGAAGAAACACGGGTAAACTTACCGCTTGTCCGAGTAGATCCTGAACGCCACTGTTATGTATGTGGTCCTGCTTCCTTGTGGAGTAGAATAAACGCTACTTTATCTACTTAGCAAAAGGTCACGTGAACACGTGAATATCGATTAGAGAAGAGAAAAATTAGAGCGAGAGAGACTAGCCTAGTTTAGGAAATGCAACAATTGAATTACTAGGCTGATACGCAGGCAGGGATTGAATCAGGCTTTGGCGGGTATTCAAATATAATAGCTGGCAGCGTGCCAAGAGCTATTGTAGGGCGACAATCATGAACTGATTATAATTTACAGTGATAGGAATATTTTATTATTATTGATAATTATTATTGCTATACAACAAAGAGAAATAGGAGACTTCCCGCTCTGAGTAAACATCTACGGCGCTTTTTAGGCGCAAAGGGAGCGAAATGGTCATAACACTTTTCAGACATATAAACCACTGTAATATTATAAAAATGAAAATTGAAAGACGTAAACAAATTTAATTACATTGTCTATTGTAGTTTGCCACGGGCCTTGACTCAAAGTTGGTGATTTAAAAAAGTTGGTGATTTAAAAAAAACAATTAAGAGACGTGATCGATAAGACTCGACCATATTCGACCCTGCCCGGACACGTTGAGCTAGTAGCAATGAAAGCCGGGGGTCCATACTCGAGTATATTGAGTAACTTAAGCCCACATTGCACAAAACGACTCTTATTTCCTGGTACTCGCCTCTGAGGTAGGAGAAATATAAATTTTAGTGAAAAAATGATGAAAAATGAAAATTTCCCAACTTGTGAAGATAGACTCACATATTTATTTGCGTTATGTTTGGGGTGCCCAGATGTTGTAAAAACCATTTTCCAATTGATTTTCGGCTAGTTCAGAATATGATTTTCTGATTCAAAAATTCATGTTTTTGAAGGAAATCTCACTTTTTGGAGTTTTTGCACAACATGTCCATATAGGTAATGTACCTCGACATAATATGTGTCCATATCGCTTATTTCGGGAGAGTTCCCGAGATGACGTTTTTCAGAAAAAAATTTCAAAGTTTGAGACCCGTGATGACCAGAACGAACTTTGACATTAAATTTTAAATTTTCAGTCCCTATTTTGCACTTCATGTACAGAGTTATATTACAAATATGTAAATATATTTTCTGAGTTGTTTATATGGTGTATTTTTAGGGTTTTGACTTGTTAATTTTCGAAAGTTCCATCACCGTTTCAACCCCTAGATCTCCTGATTCATATCTCATCCATCTCAACACCCAGTTGAATTTCGTGACCGTGGATGAGCATAAGTTGTTTAAAACTCATTTACAAAGAATTTCACTCTAAATAGGTTTATATTATTTTGATAATTTGAACTCGCAAAAAATCAAAAACTGAAAATTCATGAAAATTTCAATAAAAACGATAAATTACGAAAGGATCAGCAGCTCTAACAGCAACATCTTTCGTATTCTAGTTTTACAATAGCTATTGAAGAAAATGAAAAATATTTCATCGATTTCTGAAGAAATTATTTTTTGACAAAAAACCATGAACCCGGGGTCATGGTCGAAAAAGCTGCCAACTATTTTTCGACTATCTTCTCTTCAGTTAGGACTCTGATATCCACTCATGGTTTGTGTTGTTCCCACATTGTTAATAGTCATGTAAGATAATCCAAATCTACAATCAATTCAAAAAAAAATTTCTTCATATTTGACCATGGTTTTTGGTCAAAAAAAAATTTCTTCAGAAATCGATGAAATATTTTTCATATTCTTCAATAGCTATAGTAAAACTAGAATACGAAAGATCTTGCTGTTAGAGCTGCTGATCCTTTCATAATTTATCGTTTTTGTTGAAATTTTCATGAATTTTCAGTTTTTGATTTTTTGCGAGTTCAAATTATCAAAATAATATAAACCTATTTAGAGTGAAATTCTTTGTAAATGAGTTTTAAACAACTTGTGCTCATCCACGGTCACGAAATTCAACTGGGTGTTGAGATGGATGAGATATGAATCAGGAGATCTAGGGGTTGAAACGGTGAAACGGTGATGGAACTTTCGAAAATTAACAAGTCAAAAACCTAAAAATACACCATATAAACAACTCAGAAAATATATTTACATATTTGTAATATAACTCTGTACATGAAGTGCAAAATAGGGACTGAAAATTTAAAATTTAATGTCAAAGTTCGTTCTGGTCATCACGGGTCTCAAACTTTGAAATTTTTTTCTGAAAAACGTTATCTCGGGAACTCTCCCGAAATAAGCGATATGGACACATATTATGTCGAGGTACATTACCTATATGGACATGTTGTGCAAAAACTCCAAAAAGTGCCGATTTCCTTCAAAAACATGAATTTTTGAATCAGAAAATCATATTCTGAACTAGCCTAAAATCAATTGGAAATAGGTTTTTACAACATCTGGGCACCCCAAACATAACGCAAATAAATATGTGAGTCTATCTTCACAAGTTGGGAAATTTTCATTTTTCATCATTTTTTCACTAAAATTTATATTTCTCCTAGCTCAGAGGCAGTACCAGGAAATAAGAGTCGTTTTGTGCAATGCGGGCTTAAGTTACTCAATATACTCGAGTATGGACCCCCGGCTTTCATTGCTAGCTCAACGTGTCCGGGGGGTGGTCGAATCTTACCGATCCCCTCTCTTAAAAGGTAAAAATAACAAACCATAATCTAGCTATACATTATCTAATAAACCATTATTCGGATAATTTTTAAAAAGACCAAAAAACCGCAGAAAATTTCCGCTCCGCGGCCAATAATAAGGCTCGTGATTTCGCGTTCCCGTAACACATTGAAGTGCAAGGAAATAGGAATTGGATAGTGCGATTGTGACATCTAGTTAAAACCAATAAACCGAAACAAATAATAGAAGAATATTGAAGCGCTTGAGATGTGAGCATAAGTGTGCTCTAAAAATTATCTAAATTATTAGTTTTAATCAATATCAGTTGTGCTTGTACAGAGCGATCGGAGGATGAAAATAAGAGGCTTTCTTCTACTGTTTGGTTGTTTCTTCTCTCTATGATGGATAAAGATAAGTTGATGGCGCTGCCGTATCTGTTATTGACAGTTTTCATTTCGATGTGGAAAAAAATAAAAAGAAAGCAAAACGAATAATAAAATAGTACTTTAATGCTTGAGATATGATCAGTGATGTGTTAACAATCCTCATATCAGCGAATTTAAGTTGTGATTGAACAAAACGATTTCGGATGATCAAAATAAGACGCTTTATTCTAATGTTTGGTTGTTTCTTCTCTCTCTGATTGATAAACGACGATGTGCTTCTCTCAGTTGATGGCGTTGTTGTGTCTGCTGATGGGCAATGGCGACACGCCGCCGCCCCGGTTTCGAGAGCTGCAACGGGATACGGTAGTGGGGTACGGTAGAATACGGTAGCGATTAAATATTGTGTACGATATACAGTATGAAATTCCAAAAACCGAGGCATGTTGTCCAACACCCATCGCATTAGTGGTTTCTTCTGAATCAAGGCCTGACCGTGTATGACAGAGCCGGAAATTGATGACTAAAACCCGGTTCCGGTTCTCACTACTTCTCGACGCTTCCTCTGGTCGTCGTGGTTACGGCTGTGGCCGTCGTTAGATTGCCGCTGCTGATCGTCTTGCGGCCCATAGACGGCTTCGTCATAATGTCGTCGCCCACCTGAACAGTACAGTGGTCAGATTGGGTCACGGCATGGTTACGGTAGTCAGGCATCGTTACGGTAAGATCACGGTAAGCAGGTTGGGTTATGGTAGAAAAATGGTACGGTATTGTTATTGTAGAAACGATGGTACATATATTGTAGAAATGCGGTAGGGTTATGGTAGTAAGGTTGGTTACGGTATGACTACCGTTGGCCACTGAAGTTTTCAGTAAGCGGTAGTATAATCAAGCTGAGCGACTGGAGGGTTACCATACGGTTACATTGAAATCGGAATGGGTTACGGTAAGCAGGGGGTCGTGTAGGGGACTACGGTACCTTGCTGGGTCCGCCTGTGATCTTGATGGGGTCGTCGCAGAAGAATGGGCTGGGGTCGATGTAGCCCGGCTTGTCCGCGCTCAGGACTGCTTGCTGAAATGAGTTGATCTTTGGTCTTTGATCTTTGATTTTCTCTCTCACATTCTTCGCCGCCATCTCCTTCGTCTCCCAGTCGTACGGCTCGTCCCCAGCTCGCCTGCAAGGACACTGTAGCTGGCAGGTTACGGTAGGCTATTCGTAACATTCACTGTATACCGAATAATATATTCGGTATACAGTGTATGTTACGGTAGGATACCGTATTCCGTATACACTGCAGGTTATGGTAGGCTACAGAATTCCTCGCACTTAAACTTACGGTAGGCTACAGAATTTCGTATGCACCGAAGGTTACGGTAGGCTACAGTATAAATTCACCACATATAGATTGGCTACCGTATACCTTGCTGCGCACAAAGATCTTCTCGAGACACGAATAGATCATCATGTAATCCGGCCGCATGTAAACGTCAAGCGTGCGCAGATGCTTGGGAATCGGGAGAAGCTCGGCTGAAATGATCATACATTGGTGATCAAAGATTAGAGATCAAACGTCAAAGATTAGAGATTATAGATCGAATATTTAAAACGATCAAAGATCAAAGCTCAGATATCAGCGTCATCATATTAAAGACGCACAACCAGCGACCATCGATCGTCACTCAAGATATTAAAGTTCGAGGATCAACAACCCGAGATCAAAGATCAATTATCAAAGGTCAGAGATGATCAAAGATCAAAACCCGTACACGGCATTTCGCGAGTCAAAGAACAGATACCAGAGTTCAAAGATCAAATATCCATAGTTCAAAGATCAAATTCCAGAGATCAAAGATCAAATACCAAATACCTGAGAGAGTCGAGATTGGCCCACGGGAGAGCCGTGTAGAGATCCATCCACATGAAGAGAAGCGACCACATGTCGTCCTTGCGACCCTGAGGAGATCAAAGATCAAACTCCAAATTGCAAAGATCAAATGACAGAGATGAATGATCAAATGGAGTTCAAAGGTCAAAGACCAGTGTTCAAAAAATCAAAATACATATTGAAAATGGCTGGTGCTAGGGCAGTGATCAGAGGTTGGAGTCAAAGACCAAAGATCAAAAATGAAGTGGCTATCTCATATCTCTATCTGTTTATCTCTTAATTAAGGGGCTATCTCACCAGCTCCACGTAGTCGTGCATGGCGGGCGACGCGTACGACCAAGTGCCGCTAAACGGAGTAAGTTTGGGATACAATATACCACAAGGGGGATACGGTAAGTTACCGTACCGGAAGTCAGTGTGCGGGCGGGCGGGGCGCGGCTTGTACCCAGGGTTCTTCTTCTTCCCGTTCTATGAAGATTGAAGGCGTTTTAGACGTTCAAAACAAGCTCAATTCCAAGTCTGACTAATATTCTAATACTGCAAAAATGTGATTTATCTGTTTTTCCTAGTTTCTGAAAGATGGGGTCGAACCCATGTGATATGAGCGAAATTCTGAAGCTCCACTGATAGACTACTCATTACATTTGTTCAAAATTTCAACAGGGCATCCTGCAAAAAAAGCTTGTTTTGCACGTCAAAAACGCCTCCAATCTTCATAGAAACAAAATTTCAACAATGGTCTTCACATTCTCATAGTTGATAGTTGGTGTTTATAATATATGATAGACTCGCCAGTTTACTTCAAATTTTATTTTATTTATTGCAGAAAGTATCAAAATTTTGATTGCAGTGTTTACTGAAGTTCAGTAAAAACGAATAATCACGTATTTGTTGATTTACTTGATCGTGTGTTTATTGCCATGAAGGAAAGTGCAGGAGCAAGTGTTTAAAAAGAAATCTGCCTAATACATAGCAAGGAAAAGTATCCAGGAGCATCTACCATAATACGAAAATTGTTTGAATGTGTTTCCAGCTCTTATCATATGGACACCACATCTACAAATTAAGTGAAACACATAAAAATCCAAGTTTCCCAATTTGCAGAAAGATCAATTTTTTGTTGATTTCCGAGTGAATTTTGATAGGTAATAGTATTTCCATATTTAATTTGTAATTTTTACATCAAAAGAAGCATAGTTGTTTACTCCATTGAGGCACGCGTTGCGTGCTGCGTCGCGGTAGCCATGCGATAGCCATGTTCACTGGCATTTAAAATGCGATTCAACATCTCGATTTTGCTCATTTCAAGCACATGGGGGTAGTTTTGCACGCGCAATCGAATGGAATTAGTTAGAAGTGCAATGGGTAACGTTGAAATACCGAATTTTTAATTTTCAGTTTTCAAAAAATCGTAACTTTTTTCTCTGATGAGATACAATCTTAGTCACAACATGAAAAATGATCCATAGAATGAGAGCTTTCAGAAAATATAGCTATGTAAGGGGTTTGGATGCGTTTAACCAAAGTTGAAAATTTCACTTTTCCACATAATGTGAAATATATCTCAGCCGGGTTTGATCTACGAAACTTTTCATGGCCATTTTCGGTCTCTACGGTCAAAGTTTACCCTTGGGACATCTTTTCAGCATAGGTTAGGTTTTGCTTGTACGGCCGTATCTCAATCGACTCAGAAAGTATCTCATAATTCACTCCGCTTTCTCAGGATACCGGTGTTGGAGGAAAAAGTTTTTGTGATTCTTGACTCTGCCCGCTTTCTTGTTGATAGCATGACGCCGTTGCTTCCCCTTTTGTTTTTCAGAGAGGTTTGACTTTATTATTTTGAATAAGATTATACGACGAATCTAAACTTACAGCTTCGTCGCTTATTCTTCGGCAATTTGTGTCATCATAGTTTCACCAATTCAACACGTAGCAAGTTTCGTCGAGCGGAAACAGCGTCGTCCTGCTTATGAATAAATTTTTTTCCCATTTTATAAGCAATCTTCAAATGAACTTAATATAAATTGAAACACTTATCTGCATATTCATTTGATCGCTGGATTGTCTTTATATAAATCATACCTAATTCGGTTAAATATGCACATGAACGGCGCTAAATCGCCTATGAAAATATTAAAGCACTGCAAATGAAGTGAATTTCAGATTAAGGAGAATTTTCTTGCGATTCGAACACAAGAAAACGCATTTTTTAACGATTAAAAAAAATAGTTATGAATTTTCAAAGGTAACATTTTTGGCTGGAATGACCCGGCACTACTGTGTTTAGCCGCTAAACACAGTAGCGCCGGGTCATTCTAGCCTGAAACGGGGGTCTTTGAAAATTCATAATTTATTTTAAAAAAAAAATAAAAATATTCGTTTTTTTTGCATTCGAATTTTTTTGCATTTTTTTCATGCAAGAAAATTCTCTTTAATATGAAATTCACTTCATTTGCAGTACCAGGTCCCTTTAAAAAAGTGGCCACTTACTAAAAAAATAAATGCTTTGCACGATTTTTATCAACGACGCCTGTCAAGGGAACTTTATCGTCGATACCTCCTTACAATAGTGTCCAGCGGGCAGTGCCTCGTCTATGGCAATGTTTATCGTCGACCAAGATGCAAAATATAAATTTTATTCCAGTTTTACCAGTTGAAGGAGAGTGCAACAAGGACAATCATAGCAGAAGGACAATGACGTTTGAAAATTCACAAGCACTAGTCCGAAATAATAAAAACGTTCCGCTCCTAAACAACAGATAAAGCTGCGAGAGAGCATGACTAAGCGAGAGACACGTCTAGATATAGAAAGAGAGTACACACACCAGTAGTACACACCATGAACATGTGTTTTTTTTCTTGGAAAACGGTCCCCATGTATGCAGCGCAGTCCTCAATTAACAAGAAGATCATGCCGTAAACAACTCCAGCGCGAAAAGGAACCATTGATTAGTGAGTATCATAAACTATCAATTCACTTCATGTAAACGATATTCAGAACAGCATTATTTACTTAGGATTTATCCGCTTTATACTACCCGTTACGCGACAACGAATGTGTTAAAATACCCGCACATAATGAGATAACAGTTTATCACAGTCCATCTATGAACTATCGTGGTCTCATGCTCTCTTTAATCCGCGACAAATGAGTGGGCGCGGGTATCGAGTTTGGGTCGTCTTCCTGGCGGCGTCGCAAGCAACAGCATATACCTGAAGAAATAAAGTTGATACGAGGGGACTAAAAATCGAAGCCCTGCAAAGTTGAGGTTTCGAACTGCAACAATTTTCAGGGAACAAGGGATTACGACACATATCAGAAATAAATAAAACGCCGTTCCTTTGTGAAAATTATCTCTTTATGGTTGGGAAAATGTTTCCTACAATTCAAAAGGAAAATGTTTCCTACAATTCAAAAGGAAAATGTTCCCTATTAACTAGTGTTGTCAAATCGAATAATTGAAATCGCGAATAAAATTTTTCGAGCAAACAACGCTACTATCAACTAGACTTTGAGAAGCAACAATTTTATGTACTTGTTGTTTTCTCCACATACTCATCATTTCTCGAGCCATTTTTCACTAAATCGGTAAAGTTCCCTTATGCAACTAGTTGAGCAGTTACTTTTGAAAGTCTATTGTCAACTCACCAACTCCGAGGCAGACTATGACGGCAAATACGCCCAATGAAATGCCGACGATCATGGCTGTACTACTTGAAGACTGATTCGACTTGTTTGAAGTGTCCATGATCGTAGAGCCTGAAAGAATGCGACATGAAGGGGATAGCTGACTACAATTTAGTATGTTTTATGCGCGGTGTTTTGATCCTGAAAGATCGCAAAGATTGACTCCCAGAATGATGACCAGGAGAACAACAAGGAATGTAAGATGATAATCTTCTCTGATTTGCTTCATCTTTAATCATATGTATATTTTCAAAATCATCTCTTGCCATTAGGTGGAAGGGCGTCGCTCGCCGCCCTTTTGGGGTCGCGTTTGCAGAGCATTTGGCCGAGTGTGATGTCGGAAGACTCCACGTCGTCGTGTTTTGCTCTGCTGAAAATTTGAATGTTACAGAAGCAATTTATTTCCCATCATTCGATCTTAAAATTCACTTTTATATTATATATGCTTTTGTTTTGAATTGGCAGACGCGACGCGTTTGCTGATTCAAGTGGAACTCACAGCACAAATTCTCCATTCGTTTTGAATTCGCACTTGAGATGCCAAACTTCAATACCGTGCTCAGTCACATCTTTCTTTGTGCTTGCACTGTAAATACCGCAATGGTTATTTGCTACAAATCGTACCATCACTTTACTAACGTAGCAGGGATTTTTTTCGCGATGAAGCACTGATACGGTCTGTGGACTGTGTATAGCTCAATCCGCAGGCCGACCAAGCCTACAGAATGGGATTTCATGTGAGAGAGTCGAGAGGTGTTCTCTCGCTTTTTCTCGCTTTCTCTCACTCAGATGGTCTTTGTAGGTTTGGTTTTTTCATGTGTTTAGTCGCGTTGTTAGTACGGTTCTCTTATTGGAACTGATTCCGGAGTTCCAATAAAGGGAACAAAGGAACTCAGACCGCGAGGGTGGTGAGAGAGAATGTAAAATGAGAGGGCAATGGAATTCCAATGGATTTCTATTGGAATTCTCTTCCAATAAGAGAACCCTAGTTGTTAGATCAAATAGTCCTATTCGCGAATAACCTTTGTTCTCGCGAATAGAATTATTCGAATAACAACCCGAGCGTTCAGATGTCATGCATACACCGTGAAAGTGCCGTTCTTGCATCGCAGCTCGCCCCACCCATCTTCTTCCAAAGAGTCGCAATTCTCGACGCAGATCGATTCGTAGAGACTGCGACAGCGAGAAACTGCAACAAGTACTGCATAATTAGATCAAAGCATCTCTCGAATTAGTGATTTACCTCTCAAAATGTGTTCTAGAAACCAAATCGTTTCTTTCGGTAGATAACTTACCCGAATGAGTCGCTGCTTCCCGCTTTTGTATGTGGTTGATATGGTGCTGTGGTAATAACAATGTACCCTTCTTTGCCCCTGAAAAATCTATATGTTTGAAAAATATTTTTTAAACACCCGAAGGGTTAGGAGATGGAAAGACTAATGCGAGTTCTTGTTCCCACACTTTTACTCTCCCGTTCCTAGTTGAAGGTGCGATTCCGAAACTAAGAAAATAACATTTCACGCATTCAGATGATGAGGTATATCGATCAATAACTCACCGAAAACACGTAAAGACGAATTGACCAGTGAAGGAAGGAAGAGGAATAGCGCGAGTGCCCGAATGACTACCATTTTGACGCTCTGAAAGAATGCTTCATTCCAAATTATTGTTGGTAGATCGAAGAATTCTATTCACGAGAACAAAGGGGATATTCGCGAATAATACATTGTTATTCGCAAATGACATTTGTTATTCGAGAATAGGATTATTCGATATAACAACACTACTCTAAATCGATTGTAGAGCATAATGGAAAGGAGGAAAGGAACCGACCGATTGAGACCGGAGAATCAGGGCGAAATGAGTGTGTGATACGTGCACAGGGGAAAATGATGGACGCAATGGAGCAAAAACGGGAAGAAGGGAAATATTATAATCCCGTTTTCTTTCCCTAACTGTTTTTTCTTCCCCTATCGGGTGCCCTTATTGGAACTGATTCCGGAGTTTCAAAAAGAGGCTCTAACCGTTTGCATTTCTCCCATTGCCCCCCACCCGGTTGGAATTCAAACACTGGATGCAAATGAACTATAACTCTCATAACATTCTATAACCAACCGCTCCGACCCATTATTGGAATTCTAACAACCGATGGAATTCCACTCCATTTCGAGCAACAGCGCACAAAACGAGGGGTTATTGGAAATGACGACCTAACAAAGTGATTCCAAGAGCCGAATTTTTCAAATGTCAAAGCACAACAGAATTTAGTTTATCGATACAAGTTTGAGCAACAACAACTAATAGATAATTGAAATAAAATTGCTGCAGGTTCGCTTATTTGTGGAGAATTGGGAAGAGTGGCATAGTAAACGGTGGTGTAACAGCCAGGAATTCTTCTTTTGATGCAGTTCTGAAATGTGAATTACTTTATAAATTAAAATACAACATGTTCAGATTTTGAATGCCTTTGAAGCTTCGTATAGAAAAAAATCATATTCAATTTCAAATTCGCAATCAATAAAGCTCTAATTTCGAAAGAACATGTTTTTACTAAGCATCATGCAACAACAATAATATATTAAAAATACATTGATACACGGATCATACCATTATTCACTGCCTGAATCTCTTCAAGGACTCCTTGATTTGTCTTTTATCCTTCAGAATATTCTCCTCGATGATGTTATTGCTGGAAAAAAGTTTATCATAGTCATCAGCTTGCCCACAGTAAGCACGTATTCTGTAGGAACCACATTATTACGAAACCCGATTAGCTCTCGTACCTGATTGCTTAGTAAACAAGCTATATGTGCATTCTTCTACATTTAAAAATGTGTTGTTGAGATATGTAATGAATGAATTGTCCATCTAATCGCTTCAACCAATCCGATGAGACGAAATGTCCCACCTGTCCCTATATTTTAATCCTCGATTATCATCTATCCTTCCTTCCTTCTTTCCTGGATTGCCGCAACACCCTTTGCGGTTGTATCAAATAGAAGTTGGCACCATGCCAAGAACGTCTCTCGTTGTCTGACCCTCTAATTTGGCACGCTCTCTCGCCATCTCTCTCTTTCTCTAACTCGTTCTCGCCGACTCTGCTTCGAATGCTGTGCCTTCCTCACCTCGGATTCTCGCCACGTCCAAATGCTTTAGGTATCTCTCGTCTAGATAGAACTATCGCAAGATGTATATATATATATATATATTTATGCGTGTTCAAAGAAAACGCGGTTACAAATAGAAAGAGGAAAACGATAAAATGAGAGAAGAATGTACGATAACGTAGTGAGATCATGAGAGGTCGGGGGTCATGTATGAAGTTCGCTCATGCAGAGAAACTGATTTGATTACCGGGTTTTGAGAAAAGCCTAGCCGCTCTGGGAAAGAAACTATGGTGTCTATAGTTGGCATGTGAGCCAGCATTAGCGAAATTTATTCCATTTCTTGTGTAATAATAACTGAAATGATGTGGTTTGAGTTTAGAGATTTTGTATTTGCCTCTCAGAAGATTCATGGCTGTGTTCAAATCTATCGCTTCTCTACGCTTTTCTAATTTGTCTAATCCTAATTTCTTATTCCTTTCCGCTACTTTCGGGATAGTTTCTCGCGTCATATTGTAGCAACGCATGAAAAGTCGGCGAGTGAAATAATTCTGTACTTTTTCGAGTACCTTTTTTGTTTTGGATCATGTAGGGGTTAAATACAGTGGACGCACTTTCTAGGATGGGTCTTATGTATATCGAGTAGGCTTTCACGAGGATTTCAACATTTTTCGTTCTGAGTGCTCTGAGTATAATGTGACAGGCTGTTTTGCCTTTCATTGCAGTTGTTCTACAGTGCTTAGTGAAAGTAAGTGTTTTCTCAATTATGAACCCTAGATCTTTTTCTTCTACGTTCTGGGCTAATTTGGAAGTGCCGATACTGTATACCTTTTTGGTATTGGCCCGTCCTAAGTGAAGTGAGCTGCATTTATGTGATGCTAGGGGGAGCTGCCACTCTGCAGACCAATTTGATATACTATCAATAGCATTTTGTAGTGGGACAGAGGAATCACTCTTTTTGAATGCTCGATATATTTTTATGTCATCTGCATACATTCGTGCAATGATACCATTGTTTTGTACGAGGGATGGTATTTCGGAAGTGTATATTAGGAAGAGCAATGGTCCAAGCACAGAACCTTGTGGGACTCCACTAGAGACGGGATGGGGGGTTGATAGTTTTTCACGTACTCTGACTTGGAAAGTCCTATCATTTAAGTATCCTGATATCCAACTAACTGTTTTCGAGGAGAGACCAATATTTCCCAATTTTAATTTTAGTTTGGGATGGGAGACTCTATCTAACGCTTTCGCAAAATCGAAATATATAACGTCCACTGGTTCTCCGTTACTAATGGATGTTGTCCAATATTCAAGCGCATCAAGCATTTGTAATTCGCGGGACCTCTTCTTTCGGAAACCGTATTGTTCATCGGGGGAATATGTTCTGTTTTTCGCGAGGGCACCCTGAACATCTCTTGATTTTGATAGCATTCCCCCGAAAATGCATTCGTGTGAAAGAGGCGATGTTCCGTAGTAACAATTCGTAATTTAGAGAAGCGTGTAAAATAAGTTTTAAAAAATTCAATTACTCACGTAGGCGAGGAAGGATATTATAGCGAGGGCCGCAATGGTGGTGTGAATCACCGTGGGGAATAGAGAATGTTCACACAAATTCATGCTGCTGAAAGACAACAACAAAAATAAATTGGATGTAAACATTTAAAAGAAACAAGATCATACTCTCTATATGTACACGAAAGGCGGGGTGGTCCTATGAGGAGCTGAAATGGCGCGAAAAAAGAGACGCCTCGTGTGAGATACTGCACTTGCTGGCAGCGTGCCAAATAATCGTGAGTGACTAAGCGAGTGGATTACAATAGAGCCAGTTCTGAGGACAAAGAGAGGGAGAGCAAAGCGTTTTGAAGAGTGACAGGTAGATGTCCTTCTTGGAAGTGATTTCGGGAAAAAAAGGCAAAAAGAGGCTCAAACAGATACTCATTTTCGCAACTGCGAACCTATCAATCGTCCAAAAGATCGATCTCTGGTGTCAAAGCACGTCTACCAGATCGAGAGTCCACACAAACGATTCTCCCCCGATTTGGCACTCGAAATGGGTAATCTGTGTTTTGCTGCTAATGATAAATTGGGCTCAAATTTATTCAAGAGATGCAAGAAAATATTACGAGACAAATATAATCATCAGCGATTACAAAGCATGTGAGGTGATATGCAGATGTCCTTCTTGGAACTGATTTCGGAATACAAAGACAATTATTAATTCATTTGATTGAATGCATTAGTAACGGGTTAAATTGGAGTGGGATTCGCACTTTTCGGGT
>BTSY01000124.1:0-28103 GCA_036245785.1 Pristionchus fissidentatus
GGAGATGGAAATGGGCGGAGCGTCGGGAACGAGGGAGAGTGCGACGTCTTCTGATGCCTGTAGTGGAATAGTTGAAATATTTTTATTACTTTCAAGTATGCCGCTTTTAGTTTCATTCAGTTTCAGTTCATTAAAATGAGATTATTATATTGTAGTTTCACGATTGTAATTCTTTTCTATTACACGTCTTTCTTATAAATAACCGTCATAGAACAAAATTCAATGGTAAATTCGATCATCAGTGCACACGTGTAAAGATACGTTTACGGTATTATCTTTCGTTTAAAATCGAAATTGCCCATGTATTAGTAAAGCACAACCACATCGAATGTTGAGCACCCATTGAAACATATTTCAAAATTAACTTCAATAGCTATTTTGGGAAAATCGAATTCACTTTTACTCGCTTTTTGTGGGGCAAACTGTTATTTCATAATGCGGATTGTTATTCTAGCAGGTTTAAGATAAGTTTCAATCGCTGTCCAAAGTTAACATGTGGCACCAATGCGCTTGTCGTCTCGCCTACAAAATACCACCACACAATTTGCCACTTTTGTTACCTATAAATCACTTTAATATCGCCTGTTGACAATGTAAGAGTTTCATGAATTGACGTGCATTGATTGTAATTGCTGCTGACAGCCATAAACATGGCCCCATGCCGATTACCGAAAGTGAAACCCGTCGTATTCTCGTTATCTCTCGCTATCAAAGCTCGTACTCTATTTCCCCTCCTATCTCTTCTTCTCCCAACTTTCTCTCTCTCTCTCTCTCTCTCTCTCTCTCTCTCTCCGTTCCCTTATCTATAGCACGGATCTCGTTGTCGTTTTTGTGCTCCTTTTACTCAACCCAATCGAGAGAGAGATAGAGAGAGAGAGCTAATCCCGTCGCGTGAGAATTTACCCTCACATCTCGCAAAATCGATCGACTAATTGCGACAAACCGCCAGCGCTAATTAGGCGTAATGAGCGTTATGACAGCGAGCGCCGCATATCGCCGCTAACCGCAGGAAGTTACGTACCGTAGTCGCGACGCGGAACGGGGTATCCGACACGAGCTCCGAGCCTTTGATCAGACCACGAGGCGCCTTCACACGAATCGCATCGATTTCTAGAAGCTTTTCTAAATCTGAAAAAAAAGATTTTCTTTTTTAAAAAAAAACACGTTCGCCTACCTTCGCCCGCCGCCGCAACGGGCAGGAGGATGAGCGCTATCAGTAACCGCATCGGGAACCGGAGGGATCGGTGGTGCCAGGAGCCGGTGCCAGGTGGGTTCTTACTCGGGTTCGGGTTCTGGGGCCGTTGGGTGGGTAGTGGGTAGCTGGAGGGGCTCTAGAGCTACTGTGCTGCGTGCGGGTGAGCAGGCGAGGGGTTCGATGTGGGTCAGATAAGGAGCTTGCGGAATGAGAGAGTGAGGGAGAGAGAGAGAGAGAGAGAGAGCGAGAGAGAGAGAGTAGTGAGAAGTTGTGAGGAGGGAACGGTCGATTCGCATCCTGAGATGGAGAAGGAGGTTAATCATCCAATTGAGAGATTAATTATGAAGGGTTATGAAGAGTTAATGAGGGTGGAGGGAGGAATATTAACGAGAATAAAGAGATTTGGCGTGAATGTAGTTGTTGAAGTGCTATTTTTAAGTTTTTTTGTTGTTTTCAATGGCAATTGCAGAGAATAAGACGATCGGAGGATGTTAACCATCTCTTTGATTGTGGGTACTGGTATAACAAAAACAGTTGACATCTGTTATCAGGGGGTAAACTAAATTTTTTTTGTTGTTTTAAAAGGAATCACATGAAGAGAGTAGATTCTAGTCAAAAGATTGCATTTGACTGTAATTTCATCACGGAAGAGCATGTAAAACAAGGATGGATAGAGAGAACAATAGTCTTAGTCCTCCATTCTTCCATTTTGCATCTCCTCCTCCTCCCCTCACTCTCCCCCTTCCCCTCTCCTCCCACTCGGTTTCTCCCCTCATTTCTCATACTCGCAATGGACTCGTCACGTCGCAAATCGAGAAGAAGCGACGCGTAAGTTACCCTACCCCTCTAGAGATCTGAGGATCCTCGATACAGTGACCCTGAGTATCCCTTGCACCGTGCTACAGTAACCCTTACGGTCGATGATGCCCTTCTCTCCGAGATCTGGAGATCCTGGCTATAGTATCCCGATCCAAGGATCTAAGGACCCTTCCTGATGATCCTGGGTCCCTCACCTACCGTACCCCTCGGGATCCCACTTACCGTACTCCTCTTTCCAGATCGAAAAAGAAGCACCACCAATCGTCTCGTGGATCTTCGCCCTCTGCCGCCAGCAGCGTTAGCTTCACCGCCCCCACCTACAGTGTCGCCGAGGACAGCGACGGAGAACTAGTAAGATCAAAGATCAAAGGGGGCGGAGTCTGCGGGAACTAAAGAGGGAGATCTAAAGGGGCTGAGTCTATGGGGTTACGGTAATCGTGAGAGATGAAAGATCAAAAGAGGCGGTGCCTACGGGTTACGATAGCTAAGGGAGAGATCAAAGTTCAAAAGGGGCGGAGCCTAACTATCGTATTTCAGATCAACAAACGTCTCAATGTCGCCTGGCCGGCGCTCGTCCCCACGCGCAAGAGCGAGCTGCGCAAAGCTGGCAAGGTGGGCGGAGCTTGGAAATGGGCGGAGTCTAACCGACGCATTGCAGCTCAAGTACCAGCGCGCGCTGGGCAGCGACTACGCGTCGTCTCACGCGTCGTCCGACTCGGACGCGGAGGCGCGCCAGTTCGCCTCGTCGGTAGGTGAACGCGCGCGGATGCTGGAAAAGAAGAATGCGACTCTGCCCTTTCAAAAATGCATTCGACCGCTGCATGCGCGGCATCTGGGCAAAAATGAAACAACCCCTACCATTGTTATAGATCAAAGAAAACAAACGCCTGTACAACCTTTCGCTCGTACAGTAACCGGGCCTGCCGCTTACCGTATACAGTATTCTCGCAGTACCGTACTCCTTGCAGCCGTATGAGATGATCTCGATCGCGGACCTGGACGCGGCCGCGGCCAAGAAGGAGGCGCGTCGCAGCAGCCGCGCCTCGCGCGGCAAGAAGTCACGCGCGCGTCGCTCGAGCAGCGACGGAAGCACGCTCGACGATGACAAGCACAGCCCACAGTACGTGTCGCTGAGCAGCCGATCGTCGCAGGAGGACGCGGTGGGTTACTGTAGGGCTACCGTACTCTTGCTGCCGTATACCTACCATATGCTTTCAGCAGTACGAGAACCACACGCCGGCCGACTCGGACGAGTCGTCGATGGCCGTCGACTCGATCGTCTTCAATACGGTAGAGAGGATTACTGTAGTCGGGTTACTGTACTTGTGATACTGTAATCGGGTTACTATACCTTTATCGGTAGACTAGGTGTCCTGTAGCTAAGATACTGTAGTAGGGTTACTGTATTTCCCGGATACTGTAGTAGGGTTACTGTATTTTACGGTAAGCACTCGATACCTGCAGCAAGAGGAGCTGGAGCGCTACCAGCGGGTGCTACGTCGACAGCACAAGCTGCAGCTGCAGCAGGAGAGAGCTGCAGCAGGCAGCTGCAGCCGCAGCATCAACACGGACACGACGGCGAGTGGCGCGACCTCGAGAGAAGGCGATCGATATGAGGTATACGGTAGATTATATTTGGTCTATCGATAACTGAACTTTGATCAATCGAGAACTGATCTTTGACAGAAGGAACGTGACGACACTGCTCGCCACTACATCGGCGTCAAGTCGCAGCGCGCCGTCGACAAGCGACTCAAGTACGGTAGATTACGGTAGTTGCGCAACCATACTCTGCTTACGGTATCCGAAAAATCGATGATTGTCAGGCCTGGCGAGTTCTTCATGTACTACGACAAGCCGGCGGGCGCGGACATTCCCGTGACGATCGAGCTCAAGATTGGCTACATGAGCTCCACGGGCAAGGTACGGTAGGGCTACCGTACCCTGGCTACCGTACCGTGGTATACCCTACTACTGTAGCCAGGATACCGTAGCCAGCTATAGTAATCGTGTTATAGTAACCTACCGTAACCCTAACTGCAGATCTACCACTACCCGATCCAGCGGTTCGAGAGCGCCGGCGAGCGCTTCTACGCTGTAATGCAGTCGGATATGGATGTGAAGATGGTAAGTTACGATAAGATACGGTAGATTGTTGAAACGGTAACTGCATATTATCGATTTTTCATCAGTTCCCATCGATCGCCTCGCTAGTGCAGCACTACCACACATTCTCGCACGTGGATCCGTCGTCTGGTCGTCTCGAGACCTTTGGCGCCTGCTGATTACGGTAGCCGCCCCCTCCTCCCACCCCGAGTATCGATTGAGGATACGGTTATCATCGATCGATATCGATTGATACACGACAACCTCGTGCGAGATAAACGCTTCGAGACTGATGTTGGTGCTTTATTTGGTAATAGAAACACACATACATTGAGTGAACTAGTAGTAATGAGTATCTAATGAAACATATTGTTTGGATGATTCAATGATCAAAGATTCGATCATCAATTCCCAGTTGTACTGTAATTTTGAAACAAGAAGACCCCATGCTTCAAGAAGAAACCATGCTTCACATTTGGCGCTCCAAGGGGATTCGGGTTTCTAATGTTCAATAAATGTCTTTGTTTGCTATTGGAGCCAATGACGGTGCCATATGTGCAGGTGTGACTATTCTAAACAAGATAACGGAGAATATATCGAAAGCTATCGATTGCAGTAGGTGACACATCTGTGGTTATCCTAACGAATTCACGCTCGAAATAACAATGGCTTGACAAAACACGTGTCAAAATTAAGGAACAATGGTCAATTTGCCTGATCCCCTTGTTCACCCCTCAATTAATTTCATTTCCATGCCATTTCCCTCCTACAAAAGCCCCTCTCTCGGTCTCTTCTTTCACTTTCTCGCATGTTCTCTCCAATGGACCTCCGTCGACTGCTCCTTCTCGTCTGTTTCGTGCTACTCGTCGCGTCGAGAGCAATCGATGAAGAGAAGAGGTACGGTAGACAGGTTTCTGTAGTAGAGGAGGTACGGTAGATTGAAATTGCGGTAGGCTACGGTAGTTAGGGTCTCTGGTATTTCCCCCAGTAATATCCCAGTTTCACTCCCTCTGTGAGAAACAGCCACAATGCAGGCGGTTATACCCCCCCCCCCCTTGAATTTCAGTGACGTCGAAACTGTCAGTACCTTTGATGTTTCCCCCAGTGTTATTGGAACTGTGGTACCACTTTAAAAATTACCAGAATTACTGTAGCAAAAAATTGTAACTGAGATACTTTTCCAGGGCCGTGTTCTCCGATGGTTCGGCTGCGGACACCGAGGGAGCCAGCGGAGTCGGTGAGTACGGTAGCCACTCCTGGTCTACGGTATCCGGAGAAGTTATTTATTCAATCTGAGTACCGTAACACCATGATTACCGTAATCTGCAGAGAAGCGATGCACCAAGTGCGCCTGGCACTGCGACGTGCCGATCGTCAGCTTGGCTTGCGCCAACTATGTGAGTGTACTGTAACCACGATGGGCTTGGGTACGGTAACTAATCGATAAAAAACCGTAATCATTGCAGTGCTGCTAGCCGCTCGACACGGCCCTTATTTGGCCGATGAACCGATCGACAAAATAAGAATAAATTCTTTCCAAAGATGATTGCTCCCCCCGTAAAATTTTCCCAGTTCTCAATGAATATTGTCCCCACCAACCATAGAGTCCTCGCCTAATTAGGCTAATGAGGCTTTGTGGAGAGATAAAGAAAGTTTTTTTTTAAATGTTCACGCGTTTGTTACGATGCATTTGGTTTTTTTGTGCTTATTCTGACATTCTAAGTTGTGCTGCTTAGTTATGAAATAGCAAGAGCCCCTACATCACCTTGCGCGCACCAGGTAAGTTCGCGCTTCTGCTAGGCAATAATGGAATAGAATAATTAGCAGAGAGATTAACGTCTTGGTTCTATGTACTGCTAGAATTCGTTAATAGTATGATACTAACTCATAGAGACTAATATATATATGAGATCTATCATTAAGAATCGGTACTAGGTTACAATGGTGTGATTGCCGTAGGTTACGGTAGGCTACGGTAGTTAGGCAGACCGGTTCGGTGTTGCACATACCCTTTGCGATGCTCTTTTTCTCTAGCTCTCTTCACCGTACTATTGATCTCTCACTCAAAAACCAGTAAAATGATTTCCGAACTTGCATTCCTGTGGTACGTTACGGTAGTCGGGTTACTGTAATGTAACGATGTAACCGAGTTACTGTATCTTAAGACGTTCTCTATTCCAGTGCCGTGTTCTCCGATGGTTCGACTGCTCTTCCGGAGGCCGAGGGACCCAGCACAGTATGTGAGTACGGTAGCCGGAACTACGGTATCCTGAACTACGGTATCCGGAGGAATTATTGATTGTATCGGAGTAGTGTAACTAGCTGATTATCTGACTCTGCAGTGGAGTTCTGCGCCGACTGCGCCTGGCACTGTCGTCTTCCGGGCATCAGCATGTTCTGCGACGACGATGTGAGTATACGGTAACTAATCGATAAATTCCGTAATCATTGCAGTGCTGCTAGCCGCTGGACACGGTCCCTGTTCGATCGATGGATCGATCGATAAAATTAGAATGAATTCTTTCCAAAGATGATTGCTCCCCCGTTAAATTTTCCCATTGCCATAATAGGCGGATCTGGCTCTATGGAGAGATAAAGAAAGTTTTTTTTTGTGCAAGTGTTGGGCACGATGAGTTCCAAGATCGGTTATGTATAGTTGTTTGCAAATGCGATAATACTTGCCATTAGCACGTAAATCCCCCCGAGAGGAAGAAATCGGAAGTGTTCTCTTTTCAACTATCTTTTCCCGATAAAAAGGATGTATCAAGTCATCGGTTATCGTCTAAGTGCCATGTGTTTCAAAGAAAGAGGGGAGTGAGGCCTTGGTGAGCTTGGTCCTCCTCCCCCCTCGATAATATATACTCTTGATCTCTCCCTCTTTCTAATAGCTGTATCGCTATAGGCCAACTAGTGGGAGGAGGGGAAGGGTCATGTGTTCCTCCCTTCCTTCCACACTTACGGTTAAGAGACCCGGGTCAGATGTCCCCCCCTTTTAGCTCTGCCCATTTGACCAGTTTGACTGTCAATTATCTATCTGAGGATTTGCGTGGAGACGATCCACTTCTGGATGTACGTTGTATGCATGTCGGTGAGATGGAGTCCTCCTTCCTTTTAATCCGCTCTCTCCCTGTGACCCCCCTGTTTGGAGGTTTGACAGGGTGCGGGAACGATGTGTCAGAATACTCAGTATTTCATATATATACTCTATCGTGGAAGTGGGTAATAGGAGCTCAAAACCGATAAGTTTTCCATAGTTCAAACTTGCCATTTCAACCGTCTGTCATCCTTATAATTTCAAAAATTAATATTTTGAGGTGACTCAGAAGAAGCCGCGGCGTGAGTTTAGATTCGTAATTCCGAGAAGGGACAAGAGGAAAGTCAAGCTCGAAATTACTCTTGGTAACATCGAATCCAGGAAAAGTAGACGGATGTTATTTTGCAACCCGAATTTCACATCCGGGAGATGTTGTATACCTTTTGATTATCATAAAAAGGAATTTAATAAATATATTTTTTTACAATTTTGAATATTCAGAACGAAAAGAAGAGTTGCTAATCTTGCCAACTAATATCTATTAACCATGAAATAAGTTTGAATGTTTGTCAACAAGAAATATGACATTTCTCTCTGATATTTTCACCATTGTGAGATTCGTTGTGTGCTTCTTCTGTAGGTAGCAGCATGCGGCGCAACTGCACTCGTTCTGCGCGCTTTCTCTCCATGAGAGGCAGGACTCACCCACGCGCTCTCCCTCTCTGCTTCTCCACTCTTGCAATCGAAATATTCCCGTTTCACGAAGTTTCTGCTTGAAATAACGCTATATTATGATTAAATCTAATAACAGTTATAAGAGGGTGTTCCAACTTTTGTTTTATTCAAGCTTAGCTGTAATTTAACGATCCATTCAAATAGCAACCACCGGCCTGGACGCGCCCTTCTCTCCCCTCTCTTTCCCTATTCCCACCATCTGTCCCTTCTCTCTCTCCCTCTCGAGGCCTCGAGATCCTTCCTATTGAGGCCTTGCTGACAGCAGAGCAACAAAATTGCATCTTCCACGCGTTTTGTTATTATTCTCCTGTCCTCCTAGCGTTTATAGTTTTAAGGCAATATCAGCAATTATTTGTTTCACGAATTCTCTAAATAATATTATATGCGCTCATGGCAGCGTCTCCCCCTTTAACAGTTTATTGACAAAATTTCAACACTAGAGGTTTATCCTGATATTATCTAAGTTATTGTGCTTAAACATAATTTGTGGTCGTGCATTGCATCAATTTAACTCAAATGTATGAACAGCACTAATTATAGGAAATGATTAATCAATGGCGTACATTCGGGCCGCAGAATCGAACTTCTCATCCGAAATCATTTAACCCGCGTGACATTCCTATGGTTGACGGACGATTAATTCATCAGCCTCAAAACCACCCCGATGGGTGGATTCATTACAATCCCACTATACAAGAACGTCGTCTCATCTCTCTTCTCCTCCTTACCGGCATGCAATACGATCAGTTCAAGGTTACCAATTCAAGAATTTCTTATGTTATTTTCTCCAAACAATTGCAGTAATTAATGTAACAGTTTTAGTCCCTATCTGCTATATATCTTTAAAGGTTTTAGATTATATTTCTTAAAGTAGCTGGAGAGTTTTCAGGTGGAGATACTCGCTCCTCACTCTAAATTGTTGGGACATTTGCCTGGTTTCGTCAATTCAATCGAACAGATCTATAAAATTTGCGGAGCTCTGGAGCGGCACATGGCTATATCGCAGTTTGTGAGTGAATTCGGAGAACATCTTTATGAATATAATTTTTAGATTGAAATAGTGCCAGTTCAAAATAAGCCAAACGACGGTACAGTCAAAATGGGCGTTACCGATTCGTTTCCTGGAGAAATTGAAGTCTAAATGTTTCGAAATGCGAATTAGTATTGGGTTTATGTACTCACCGATTGAAATTCTGAGCAACATGTATCCTGAAATAGAGATTTTTCAGGTACCCATCGCATTGCAAGCTCGCTGTATCAAATTCGCCCTTGCTAATGAGAAACTTGTACGAAAGTTGTTTGAGCAAGTCGGAATTCACAACATCGACAAATATAGTGAGGCTTGCAAGACTTGTTAATTGTTTATATATACACAAATAGATTTTTTACGACTTTCATTTTATAGAGGACCTGACCGGTTATGCGTTGAAGAAATACTACACAATCGATGAGAACTTAAATGCACATGAGGCGAGTTCCCTAAGACGTTGATTTCCATTTATAATTTTAAAATTTTAAAATGCGAAAAAAGCAACAAGTTTCTTCAAAAGCCGAACATGGACATGACATAGACGGTAATAAATTGAATTTAATTGAATTATGCTATTATTTTGCAGAATATGCAAAGGTTCCGTACCGTCTACCCTTTCGCGGAGAGGGAATGTATTGAAGTCGGCAGTTTGGCACACATTGCTCTCAAGCAAGCGGTAACGTTTTATTTTTAAAATAACTAAAATTATTTATTTAAAATGTTATCAGGTGGAATACCTCGCCGAACCGGGCTGGAGGGGTGTTCCCATGTTCGAGCCATTGCCTGAACAAAGATCAATGGAGGTAAGCGCCAAAATTGTAATGCTTATCGACTTAATATCAAATTCATATTCAATTGAGATATCTTTATGCATTTTAATAAAATATTTGTCTGCTCAGGATTCCGGTCCCTCTCGAGAGCCCGCTTTAAAACCGCTCATCCGAAGACATTCCATGCTCGACATCGAGAAATTGACAACTAAGGATCCTGCGTAAGTCGTTGAAATATATTATTATTAATATTTTTTGAAGGAGCTATGATATCTCAAGTTCGTGTTTACACATTGTTTTGTAGATGGAGCTTTGGTATCGGTTTGGTCAAACATTATTTGAGCCAAGAGATACGTGGCTACGACACTTATCTGGATGTGAGTAACATTTAGCGGGTAGCGCTGCCTTTTCTTTCCAGCTCATCCTATTCACTTTGAATTTATCATACAGAATATGAAAATTTAAAGATAATGCTCCTTTCTAAATCTACATTAGCCATTCTAAAAGTGTTTTTATCATATATTTGAGGCGACTCAAAAAAAATTCCGTCGTGAATTCCGTGCTGCCGTTCCCATAAAACAGAAGAAGACGCAGAAATTGGGCGACGCTCTTTACTATGGTGGCTATAAATCAGCGATTCCTCTATCCCCACATGTGAGGGATAGATTCGGATTAGTCTAATGTGACAAATGTTTCATTGTAAATCTTGACACTTTGATATACGTGTGTAAAATTCAATATAAGCATAAATTGCACTCATTTGCCACAAACGTTATCAGTTCCTATTGCAAAATGATCGGGTGTCGTTTATGAGGGTGTCACAGCTTGCTTGTATTTGAAGTATTCAAGCAGAGATGCCTGTTATACCGATACAGCCTCTATTACATCTGGCTCTGGGAACTCAATCACATTGCGATCAATAAATAGAGACATAATGCCACGTCAAACACATTTTATTAGATCGCGACAATGATAACCATGGAATTTGCAGCAATGAAATTTCATCCTATTGACTTATCTTCATCCGAACAATCGACTTAGCAGCGAAAATATCACAGTCGCGAGTAGCGACGTAGAGAATGCGCCTGAAATTCAAGAGATTTTTCCAGATATTTTCGGGTACGATCTTTTTTATTACGTTTCGTAATATTCGCACAATGGCAAATTTATTTACGATGGAAAATATTCAAATATCAGCATACCTGAAGTGACCTCCATCCAGAATCGGGGCAACTCAGTTGATCCCGTTGTAGAAACGGTCATTGTGAGCAGCTTGCATTGAGCGGTGATCATTTTCCCCCGCATATTCCAAACCACTAAAAGGTCGTATGATTGGGTAGATGACAATGAAAGCAAATACAATTTTACACATCGACGTAGTACTATTCAATGATTGTTCTTACGATGGCTCAATCTATGCTTTTCGACGTTGATTAACTTACTAGTTGGTCGTTTATACCGTTGCCGTCAGTGCATCTGAGCTTTAGATCGTCTTTCCCATGGAAGTTGCCGATTCCGGGAACCAATGAGACTCGGGTCTAAAAATTGACATCGTATTGTTTTACAATAAGTATGAGAACTTGTAAGTATGAGAACTAGCAAAGTGTTGAATAGCAAGATCTCGCCTCTCTTCCAAAGTCGACGCTTCTGTATCTGAGGGCATCATCGTAGTATCTGAGGGTGTAGGACTCGTCCGAAGTCAGCCATCCCTCAGACAGAAACGCCGTCGAAGCGCAGGGAGGGAGCGAAAAAAAACAATTTTTAGACCCGAGTCTCATTGGTTCCCGGAATCGGCAACTTCCATGGGAAAGACGATCTAAAGCTCACATGCACTGACGGCAACGGTAAAACGACCAACTAGTAAGTTAATCAACGTCTAAAAGCATAGATTGAGCCATCGTAAGAACAATCATTGAATACTACGTCGATGTGTAAAATTGTATCTGCTTTCATTGTCATCTACCCAATCATACGACCTTTTAGTGGTTTGGAATATGCGGGGAAAATGATCACCGCTCAATGCAAGCTGCTCACGATGACAGTTTCTACAGCAAGGCCAACTGCTGTAGAAACTGTCATTGTGCCCCGATTCTGGATGGAAGTCACTTCAGGTATGCTGATATTTGAATATTTTCAATCGCAAATCAAGTTATCATTGTGTGAATATTGATAAACTTAATGAAAAAATACGTATCCAGAAAATATCTGGAAAATATACCTTGAATTTCAGGCGCGTTCTCTACTTCGCTATTCGTCACTGTGATACTTTCTAGTACACAAATGAGGCAGGTTGCCTAAGAGTCGGACAAGCACTTCAACAGTGAAATTGAAAACAGTACTCATTTTAATTCTACAGAGGTTATCGAATGTGCTGATCATCATGCCCGGGCGCAGTTAAGGAACGTGTCCCACGAATATTTGGTCAACTGAGTTCTCACTGTGGGCAAATTTCGGTCGAATACCTGATGAGAGCGTCGAAAATCGCATGCGTCAATTTTTGCTTGAAGAAAGTTACGTGTAATAAACTGTACAAATGATCAGAATTATTACATTATCTCACATTGACGCTGTAAGGTTTCGCGTGGGGAGTTAGCATTTTGTGGAGGAGAAGTCAGAGAAAAGCAGAGAGATAAGGGGAAAAGGAGGGTGCGCAAGGAAAACGCGCACTGCATTTTTGTTTCACGAACTTCTGATAACAGAAATGAAACCTCGAACATCGGGGAAAGTAAAAGGTTGAAACAATTCATAGGACGCCTTCTTTAACTGAATTATTGTTCCAGTAGCTGCCAATGTTGAACATACTATTTTTTTAAATTTCAGCTTCATATAGAAGATGAGATTCGAGAAACGGATAGTGTGTACAATTTTGATCCTCAGAAGTAGGAGATTTGAAGTAAAAAATTTACAATATTTTAATCCAATCGTGCGAGAAAAATTTCATCAACATTTCAAAAGAGGCACTTTTCATTGCCAATTATGCAAACAAACAACGAAGTGAACAAATTGTATTTGCAGCTACATTATAAATGTGAAATAAAGAACTATGGAGTTCGATCTGTTCATCCGAAAACTCGAGCCACCAAAGAAATTATAATCATCGTGAACAACGACGTAGACAACGCTCCTGCAATGCATCTCAGATATGTTCCTGATACGCGTCCTGATATAACTTCTCCTAACTTTCTTCATAAATATAAAAACTTTACTCAATTCTTCGGTGAAACCGTGCCACATACCACTCAGTGCTTGTGCAGTTTAGTTACTTCTGGCGGAAAGCATAGCTACTTCTGCTATAAGCTTAAGTAGCTCTGTTTCTAGCTTCTTTCTAGCTTCTACCTGAAGTGGCTATAATCCAAAAGCACTGAGCAACATATTACAAGTTAAAAACGTTCATGAATTGGACTAATGGTGTGTGTACTCTCTTACTATACTTCGACGTGTCTCTTGCTTTGTAACGCTCACTAGCTAGCATAATGAGTGTTTGGCCGCGGACTGTTTTATTATTTTGGACGAGCGTTTGTGAATTTATAATACCTGAATTTGTCATCACTTGCACCATGAATCGGGGTGAATCAATCGGCGGCCTCTTTGAGGATACTGTCATTGTGAGCACCTTGCATGATGCGCTGATCACCTCTCCCGCGATTTCCAGACCACTGAAAAATCCGTTACCATTTGGAACATAGAGAGTAAAAAGTCTTAGTGGTAGCCAAAAAACTCCATTTTTTATAATTATAATAGAAATGAAAAATTCTAACATAGGCATTTCCTCCATCGAAAATAGTTTCTCTCATCCTTTTCGTTTCGTCTCATTAAACATTTGATCGATCGCACTGTTCGGACGTTGATACATTCTTGTTTTCAGATGCCATAAGGTGCATTAACTTACTATTTGGACGTTTTTCCGTTTCCATCCGTGCAAGCGAGTTCTAGAACGTCGTTCCCTTTGAAGTTGCCGACTACAGGAACGAAGTAGACTGGAGTCTGCAAAGGGAAAATGTATTATTTGAACTAGCTTAAAAGCGCGCACTGAGATTTCTCTTGAATATAAGAAATACGAGCTCACTAGATGCACATGTGAGTGAGTTCGCGCTCTGTGCAGCAATTAATACGAAATAAACACAAGGTTTCACTGAAGAAGAAACTGAAATGTCATGAATAAGATGGTCTTGCCTCTCTGCCGAAATCGACGCTTCTAGAGTTGAGCGCGTCTTCATAATAAGTGGTTGAGTACGATTCGTCCAGCAGCAGCCATCCTTCAGAGGTAATAATCAGATTGGATGATCTGCACTTCTTGTCCCTATCTTGACCGTACATAGAAGAAGCAAGTACCTTCAGAGAGAAACGTCGTCGAAGCACCGGGAGCGAGTGAGCTGTGGTATGCTGCAAGCAAGAAATTTATCGGCCCGCAAAAGCCTGCATACGACGGTTCTCGTCCTGTTGGTCACCCCCGCGCACGCCGGAGGGACGAACTCATCCAATCAATTGGGAAGACAGGTGGTCGATTTCGCAAAATATTTCGCAAGGAGACGATAAAAGATATTAGTTCAAATATATTTTAGAGAGAAATCACCCAGCTCAGATAACGACAAGACAACACCACATGACGCCAGAAATAACCCGGAGGAAATAGATGACTCACGGGCGCGTCTAGTAATGACGAAGTGGAACGTGTATGGCTGATCAATTCCGTTCCACAAAGTCGCGATGGGACCGGAGATTAGAACCGAACTTCCCACGGTTTGGTCACTGAAATCGCGAAGGTCTGTTGTTGTTTCGATCGATTCGCAGCGTAATTGTTTAGTAAGAATACTTAAATGATCACCTCAAAGACATTATAGTGTATTGGTATTGGCTCGTGTATCCGGCGTTTGAGATAACAATTGAGTTCGCCTGAAATATTCGTAATAATGAATTATATACGGTGAAAATATCGAAACACTCACCGATCCAACGTCGACATTCTCGAGTTGGAAGTTCTTCTCAGCACTCAAAACCGTGCACGCCAGAGAATTTGGCTGCAAAATAATTATTTTACATAATCGCGATCTTTGAAATTTGTGCATTTTCCACAATGAAAAATATTCACAACATTGCTAACGCAGTTCAAATGAGAGTGATATAATGAAAAAATATTGACCCTCCTTGTAGTATAATGGATGTACGGCGCTCAATCACCCTTTTTATCTGACCATTTCTGACCATTTACGCTTCTGACTTTTACTATTATCTCTCACTGTGTAGCTCATTTGTGCAAGACACTTAGGAATTCCATTTTTGGACAACTCATGACTCATAACTTACATCATACTAAAAATATGAAAACGTTGCAGTTCCGTGGCTCTCTAGGGATAAAAAAATTTCAGTTAAACAGTTGACCAAAAACATTGAGCTCAAGAGTTTGAGTTTTTTTTCGTTTAAAACGATGGAAATTTACACTGTTGCATTGTACTTGTCCTTTTGCATACTGCGCGCTCACAACCGGATACGCAGGAACTGAACGGATTATTAACTATTACGAACTCAAGATTTTTTGTTCCGATTGTTCCTGATGTTCCTGCTCACACTCGGCCGAATGTGAGCGGGAACAATCGGAACATGACCAGGAACAAGGGGAACATGTTAAAAATACAGCTTCAAGTACACTTTTGCAAACATTTTGCAGTGTACAGTCATAAATAGTGGTACGAATAAAATGTATTTAAAATATAAAAAATAGCATCAAGCTCAAAATTGTCTATTCCTGACCATGTTCCGTTTGTTCCTGGTAATGTTCCTCCTATCAGGACCAGGAACAATCGGAACAAGAAATTCTTGAGAATGGTTGATTTACCTATTTTTTAACCTAAATGCTCTGATACTCCGGATATCACATCTCGTTGTATTCATTCTCTAAGTTCCTCCATTTTTGATTTGATTTTTGTTTCGATACTGAAGGCGCGAAATTCTGGGGACCATTCAAATCATCATTCAATACTCCAACACCATTACATTGTCCCTTGCCAATCAAAAAAAGTTTTAAAATGTATTTTTAACGATCACAGTTTGTCGACGCGAAGTAGATCGTGTATGGAACACTCTTCGCGAATCCCGTATCAGGTACAGGGTTGTTGTCCGAAATCTGTGGAAAATCGTTCGGAATAATCAAGCTCTTGAAAATATTTTTAAAAAGAGCATGTGTTTTATCTGCCTTTGTATGAGTTATCATACTCGATGTTAATACTATTCTTATCAGGAAATGGTTCTCCGATTCAACAATACCGTGATCGGCGCAGTGAGGAGATTGTTGTCATCGAGAATGTAGTTCGTGTTTGCCTTTGCTACCGAAAGATACGCAAGCCTTGAAAGAAAATATTCAAATAAAAATGTTTTGCAAATTTCACTTTTTTGTGTAATCTGCATCCTGACCATTGAAATACATTATTGATTCCCTGATGCCACCGCTAGATTTATCCGTGGAATTGAGACTCTATACGGCATAGCACTTTCAGATCAGGGGATCATGATTCATGATTCATGGTGTCACTCCAGTTGTCTCAAAATTGTGAGACGTTTCGATCCCCAGCTTATATATGTAAATCTTCTCATGAATTGCATTCAAGTAATTTAATTTACTACTTATATCCTTCCTGGTCTCGAGACCTGCTCTGTCATTTGGAATCCAGTTCATGCCGTTGAAATAACTATGGAAATAGAAAAAGTCCAGCGCGATTTCACTAGAAAGTTGTATTATCGATGTTCCCTTCCCCACACCAACTACCGTAATCGTCTGCTTGCACTGAATCTAGTAACATTAGAAAGGCGTAGAGTTATCACTGATATCGTATTCCTGCATTCAACCCTCCATAGGAAGTATGAACTTGATTATTCCTCTCTTCTTACTCTCTCTCCTCTCACTCGTTTTATACGCAATTCCCATCCTTTCCGCATTTCACTTCCCTTCCTCCCTCACAATTCCCATTCCACATTTGCCTCTAGAACTATCACAATCTGGAACTCCCTCCCTTATAAATCAGTTTTCACCTCACATGATACTTTCCGCAAATTTCTCCGCTCTCAGCCCATCTCATTTTTCCCTGAATCCATTATTAAAAATTGGCTCTGATCCCCCTCCCCCCCCTCTCCAATACCCTTGCTGCCAAAGCAAAACCACCGATTCGACAACGTCGACGGACATCCGTCTCTTGCCCCCCATTCACAGTTATAATTCTTGTACATGATTCTGACGGAATAAACAATGAATGAATTAATGAATGAATGAATTCATATTAGCTGAGAAGAGTAGGCGAGTAATAGGGAGGGACTGTCTTGTGATGAGAGTAGTTAAATTCGAACAAAAGCAAGTCGTATTATTGGTAAAGCGGTGAATACGGCAACTGACATGTCGAATATATAGTCCGGTACTCTAGTAAAGATGCGAATTTGTCGTGCCAAAAGTCTAAGTCTCGAGTATTCGACGCAACTTAACCCACATAAGTTGTGCTCCTGAGGCGGACGTTATAACAATGTCCTTGGCGTACTCAAAGTAGTCAGAGCTGTTTGCCAACACACCATACACACGATATGTACTGCCAGCACGAAGATTGAAATTCTGCAATATTTGCCCATTCCAGCGACGTCAGAGATCCTATCCGATTCCCAGTGAACCCAAAAACACTAATCTTATTTAAAAAAATAATAATATGAAATATTTGACACTAAGAGAGCGAAAAACATACTTATAGCTATTCTACCAACTGTGCAGCGTTAATTACATGTATAGTATTTGCAAACTATTTCAATTGGGCTCTTATTGACTTTTTTGAATATCTTACCGACGTTGTTAACCCATTATGAACGTCCTCTGAAGTCACGACTGCCGCATCGTAGCCGAATGAGGCTACCATATGTATATTTATTAAACTATTAAAGGGACCAGGCAACCAAAAAAAATTAAATTTTGAAAATTTTGATTTTCATATATGTTATTCACCGGATTAAAAAATGAATATTAGAAGAAAGAATATTTTTTTTAAAAAAAATTAGAAATTATAAAAAAATATTTACGAATATCAAATTAATGTCTGGCGCGGTGTAATTGTGCTGAAATTACTGTAGATAGTGTGCATAAACAGGTGCGCAGTGCAATGTGCACATTGCATATTGCCAGCTGTTTGGCATGTCCACTCTTTCCTTTTCGGCATTGTTTTTTGTTTATTTTTGAGCGTTGTTCTTGTTTTACGTCCTCGTTTCACTCAGTATTAGTTATACACTCCTTCTGAGAACTGCGGAATCCCATTTTCTTGACCTGCACGCTCCTTTACGGTGTCTATTAAGCTAGGCTGACTTCAGGAGTTGCGCAAAGTTCAGCGAGATTGCAGCGGTATCTTAAGAAGCCGAAAGCACCCGCGAGTTCTCGCGATCCTGGCGACTCGCAACTCGCTTCATTAGTGTGAAAGCTCCTTGTTTCCCACCTCAGCCGAGCCGAGCCAGCCGAAAGTGCTTTTAAAACGAGCAAGATCGTGTTTGCACGTGACTCGCATGTTATCCTCCCATTCGCCATATTTTGTCGATTATTGCAGTGTAAATGTGCTCTGGTTTTTGAGCTCAGCTTGTGCGCGCGATTCCAATTCCACAAGCTGCGCGCGGGATTCTACAAGCTGCGCACCTTTCAAATTTCTCAAATGGGGTCTAGTTCGCGGCGGGGTCACATTCATTCTAGCCGCCACTAGCATCGCTTGCACGCCGATATCCCGATAGATGTCGTCGCGTGCGCTATCGGAATGATGACGTGCTCCGGTTTTTCAGCGCAGCTTGTGCGCGCGATTCCAATTGCACAAGCTGCGCGCCGGACTTTTTGCCGGACCTGGCTTGTTCCGTTCGAGACCTTCAAAGGGAACGCGCGATTTGTGTAAGGTGCGGCGCATGCCGCGTCTTACCCTACACAAATCGCGCGCGCAAGCTGCGCTGAAAAACCGGAGTGTCAGTTTGTCGACGTCTCTCTCCACTCCCCAAGTGCACTCCTCCCATTCTTGTGCCATTCTCAATTAGATTCCTCGCTTTTGTCCACGTGTAACTGTGATTCGTCCCCATTCTCATCGTTCCATCCTTTTAGGAGAAACCACTTGAAGTTCTAAACAAGAGTCAACTTCCCATCCAAAATGAAGACTGCCTTCTTCCTAGGGCTCGTTGCCCTCTTTGCCTACTCGGCCTACGCCGACGAAGATAAGGTGAGTGTCCCTGCCCCTCCCGATGTTTCGAATAATCGATAATCATTTCCTTATTCAGGAGAAGTACGGTACCATCATCGGTATCGATCTCGGAACCACCTACTCGTGCGTCGGAGTCTTCAAGAGCGGACGTGTTGAGATCATCGGCAACGACCAAGGAAACAGAATCACCCCCTCGTGAGTTGGTTTAGTGTTTGAATCAACTGGTTTATAGACTAATTGGCTTTTTGGACTAATTGTAGACAAATTGGTTAAATATGTGTGCTAATTTTACTCATTCAGTTCCATCGGCCGCGGTGAAGTGAAGATTGAATGGAATAGGAGTGAATAGGCGGAGGAGCAGAGGAGACGAGGTAATTCGTTTACTCTATGACATTGGAGGATTATTATTATTATTATTATCATAATTATTCGCATAATTATAAATCATGTTGATACGGGAAGGGAACAGAGCAGTATATGTGTTTTGCAACAACACGGTCGGTAGCGAAATGGGCAAGGCATTTCGAAGATTTTCCAATTGCCGATCGATGAAAAAGTTTCTGTGATTTTCAACATGCGGGTCACGCAGTCTATGTAAAATTCCTTTAAAAGATGTGTTAGAAATGTTATAAAAAGTAAGTGGGACCGCGGGATACGAAAGAATGGGGTACGGTAACTGAGTATTGATTGATTGATTGGTGTGTTGCAGCAAGCTGTAAGGAGTGCGCACGCGCGCGTCGACTCGCGCCCGCTCGGACAACACAGACGGGACGCCACTTATCGCCGGTACGACTGCTTTTTATTGATTGATCGATGCTATAATAATAACAATAATAATAATGCCGCTTCTTTAACAGGATGCGTACGGACCAAGAAGCGGTGCTCGTGCCGCCGTCCTTCATCTAGTGAAGCAAGGTGCGGTACACTGATTAGTTATTGATTTTTTAGCTCGTATTACTGTAGCTGGAAAATTAATCGATTGCTTTTTATTGCCAACCTGATCGTGCTGTGCACGATAGATGTTTTTTCCGTGATTCGTTCCCCATTGTTGTATTATTAGTTTTATTCATTATGTAGTATTAACGGTGCCTCTACCGCCCTCGATAATATCAAGGCATTGATTTACTGTGTATGTGCTTCCATTATGGTGGATTGATGGAATATTCTAGCTTTGATCTATGATTTTCTTTGAGTACGTGCTTTGAGTTTGAGTGAGTACGGTAGGGGCGATAAAGCGGATTACGGTAGTTGACGAATTAAATCGATTCTCTATGTTCAGCTCGTCTGCCGACCCGCCCTTGAAGGACGCGCACTTCTGCGCTCTGCGCATCTTCCCCAACGAGATCTAGTGAGTAGCGATGTCGATGCCTATTAATTACTGTGGCTAATCGGGTGATCATAACCATCTTTATGAGGTGCTAAATCGCAAGGAAACGCGATAATTTCGATAGAAAACCATGTGACAGACTACGTTTCGCCAGTTATTTGACCATACATACATTCATGTTACACCTTTTTTCGCTCTCGAAAACAGTAGGAGAATTTTGACCATCAGTTGGCGGTACCCTTAATTTGTGAGTTCGGGTGTCTTGCATAGATATGACGTAATATGTACTACTGAATATACTAGAGTAGGGGCTATTATTATTTATATAATGATGACGTTATTCTAAGGAACCTGGAATTAATTACTACTCGAGGCCTACCTCATGCAACGTATACCGGGTCAATGTTCTCAATTTCGTATTTCCGGATTACGGTAGACCGGGTTACGGTACTTTGTTTTCGTTGCAGGACCCCGGTGGTGAAGTTACAGTACACCACTTTTACTTTGGTGGACCCAACCCAAAACCCATTTTGGACCATGATACCCCCCATCATGAGTGCAAAGTGCCCCCCAAGATTCCATGATACCCCCATCATGGGTGCAAAGTGCCCCCCAAGCGGGACTGCGGCTTGGACACGTATGCGTGGAGCTGTGGCTACTCATCGCGTCTTCATTCGTCGCCTATAATTTATTGGTCCAAATCACCCTCCTCTTCATGGTTATGCTGAGGAAGAAGGTGAGACAAATGTGTAGAGGTGAAGCGATACCCGCAATACCGTACGCTTTTGTGTACGCCTTTAGGAGGTCATTTTGCTAGGGAACACTGCGATATGCCGAAATAGGCGAACATATGATGTTTTCAGTGAAAACTTGTATAAAGTGGATTACGGTAGCATCCTGCAATAGACTATCCTGGCCGAGACTGGTTTACTTTACCAAACCAGCACCACGTTTTAATCGCTGTAGAAGGCGGTCTTCTCCTTCTCTTCGCCGAAACTTTAGAGGAGCAGAAGTCGCCGGTGTTCCTACTGTGGTAGATTAGAACAAGCCCACATAAGAAGATTAACGATCGATCTATTTCTTACAGTCTCGACCGATCGTGTACTCGTTTTTACGCTTCTTTCTCCCATTCACTTCGAGATCGCTGTCCTCCAGGTACTACAGTCCTGGTTGTTTCCCCAATGAAAACTTTCCGGCCCGGCCGGGCCCGGACGGGCCCAAGAGGACCCACGCAATTTGTGGCGCGAATAGAGATAAATTCGAGACAAACTTTGTGCAGTCAACGAATTCAGGTCATTCGTCATCGGTAAGTGTCAACAGAAATTTAAATAACTATTTTTTAGTAATTTTAAATTCATTAGAAAATTTCGTTCTATGAAAAATCAGTTCCTGGTAAATGCAAAAGTCCAATAGATACTGTAATATTTTGCGTCAATCTCTATCGAAAGTCATTTCCTTGCAATCATTTCTTTCAACGAAATGAAACGTAATAAAGCAAATAATTTAAATTTCAATCAATAACATTCGATGACCAATGACTTGAGCTCGTTGACTGTACAGAGTTTGTCTCGAATTTATCTCTATTCGCGCCACAAATTGCGTGGGTCCACTTGGGCCCGTCCGGGCCCGGCCGGGCCGGAAAGTTTTCATTGGGGAAACAACCAGGACTGTATAGACTTCACATATCGATTATATTCATTACCTCACTAAATCGTATCAGGTATTAATTTGATAACTGGCAATTTTTTATTGGCGTTGGTACCATTAATCGCTTTTTTAATTAGCCTTTTTTCTATTATTTGATATCCATCACTTACAGTACGCAATTGAGGTGATTGAACTCGTGGTAGGAGCCGTTCTCATCGTTCTCGTCACCATTGGATACAAGACCAAGTTGTCCGCATCGTCTGGCTCTTTGGACTCAATCTGTGGATCATTGCTGGTACGGTGGGTAACTGTGGATCGACTAATAAGAGAGAGCACTAAGAGCTGCTCATATAGTGTAAAATTCACACCCGTTTGCGCCCTTTCTGGTCCCGGGACCGACTCAAAAAGCGAGAGTGCGGTCCCGTTTGGTCCCGGGACCCAAAACGGTCCCGCGGGTCCACTGCCGGTCCCGCGGGACCACTGTAAGATTACTTTAAAATGGAGTATTTGAGCCCGGATAAGTGTTTTGTGAAAGTGGAATAGCATTTCGGGAACAAGGGATCTCTCTAAACACATTTCCATAAAATTTTGGGAAAAAATTTTTTTCGAAAAAAAGTTTGGGAAAAAATTTTTTTCAAAAAAACATTTTTTTTCGAAAAAAATTTTGGGAAAAAATTTTTTTCAAAAAAACATTTTTTTTTCGAAAAAATAATTTTTCAAAAAAATTCTTCAAAAAGTAGAAATATTAGTTTTGCAGCACTTGCTAGTGATATTGCATGTAAATAAACACAATTCAAGTGCGATTCCTCTTACTGTGTTGTATTTTTCCTTCCCCGGTCCCGCGGGACCGAAATGGTCCCGCGGGACCGAAATGGTCCCGCGGGACCAGCGTGACCAAACGGGACCGAAATGGATTTTTGGTCCCGTGCGCGACCGAAAACGGGACCGGTACCGGTTTTGGTCCCGGTCCCGGGCTGGCCCGGATTAGGCCACCCTAATATATAAGTACTCATCGCGATAAAATTAACATTTGAAATATGTTTGGGCTATGATAAAACATAATTAATATGGTCGTATACTATAGACGCTTTCTAACGATTATTTTTTTCAAATTGTATTTGTTTTATCGAAAATATTATCTGTGAAATGTTTTACCGCTGTAGTTAGTCTACTCCAGACATCACTCGAAGTAACTGCGGCAGTGTTTCCGAAAGCGGCAACAACATATTTGCATATTTTTAAATACGAAAGTAAATAATGTAGCTTACTTGCTGACACTGAGTTTGATTTCCTTGCGATTTGCATGCAGAGAGGTCCAGCTGCTTTTACGAAATCATCTTTACATCTCTTAGCCGGTCTTCCACGCGTCTTCTTGCCTCTTGGGGTCCATCCGAGCACTTTCAGACTCCATATATTATAGCATAATTTCGAGAGCCTCTCAATCTATATCAATTTACGCTTTTCCGCCTCTCTCACAGCATCGTTCAATTTCGCAGTATGACGTACTCGTTCATTTGTAATGTGATCTATCAGGATGAGTCATATCACAATTCCACTTGTGTGAACTTTCTTGTGTGAGCTTGTGTGAGCGAAATTTTCGAATATGGAGACCGTGTGCTAGTTTTGTACACAACTTTCCGCTTTGTCATGGCAGGTACACTCAGATTTATTTTTAAAAGCACTGGCACAAGTGACAGAATTCTTTGGAAACTTCGCGTTCTCTCCTATTGCCCCTTTTATTGTGATTACATTGCAGTAATGTTAACACTTCTCGTCGTTTTGGTCTTCTCTTCGTTTGTTCCTGAAGTAAACTCATTGAAATGCATGCACAATGCAACAGTCTCCGACATTTTCTACGAAGACGTGAGTGTTTTATCCTATTATCTATTCAAAACTATCTATATCTGCTCTTTGATAATTGAATATTGTAAAAGGCGAACTCTCTGGAATCCCTCACCCCCCCCCACATGTCTCTCTTGTATCTCAGTGCGTCCATTCTCAGTATGCATTTAGATACTTCATTCTTTTATCCTCGTGCAGTAGTTTAGCATCAGCACTGCCATATCCGAATAACTCGTTTCATATTTTTCAGACAGGGGGAGAGGTTTGGGAGAGGTTAATGTGAAATATGATTCAATTCAATTCTTTGTTCCGCCAGAGGGTTATGATCCTCGTAGGAGGTGCGCTCTTGGTTTTCGATATAGTGGACGGCAGAGTTCCGTCATCTCCATATGAGGCTGTTAGCGAAAGGATCAATGAAATGGACGTACACTGAAATTGAAAAGTGGTACCAAAATTTACGCACAGTGGTTATTGTAAATTCACAAACACTCATCCAAAATAATAAAACGTTCCGCTTCTAAACAACAGATACGGCTGCAAGAGAGCGTGACAAAGCGAGAGACGCGCCGAGGTATAGAAAGAGAGTGCACCACCAGTAGTCCATTTACACGAACGTATCATTTTAAATTTGTAATATTGAAGGTGCTGATCATCATGGTGACATTCATTTTGCATTTCACTGATCGGTTGGGGAGTACTGTAACTACCGTTTTTGAGGCTGATGTATCATATCTCTTGAATATCTCATATATGAATCGGTTGTTGTTTGGGTCAAGATATAAAGGAAGGGTGAGCAAGGAAGGGCGAATCATGCTGCGCTAAATTCTTCAGGGAAATTTCCCCATCAAAGGGTGGAAAACTCGTGTAAATCAGCTCAAACTGAACGAAATCTCTCCAATCAAAAAGGAAAATGTTCCGAACGTGCCTTGCAATCCCTGCATAAAGTTTGGAAGTTGCAGCTTCACTTGGAAGAAAGTTATGAAAGGGTGCATAAAACCTTGCACCCCAAGAAATTTGCGCAGCATCAGTGTCATAATAGAGCCTCTGTGTAGAACTCGCTCAATCAACATTACTCATAATCCTCTTTTAAGCATGGATTTTCAACCGGATCAGCCGATTTTCTTATTCCCATTGGTATTCTTAACTGTAATCCCGGCCTCGACCGATGCGTCGTTTTCGTAAGTTGTCATTATCGTTATTTAAACATTCATTATAACTGTATATTTTTTCAACCCTGGCTATACTAACGAACTTCATTCCAGCATCAGATGTTAGTCACTGACTATATGAATCTCGATGTTGCGACGAAGGATCCTGATTACACTAACCACATCAAGAATCATAACTATAAAGTGAGCGGTCGAGCATGTATGTCTGAGAGTGACTGCAATAAGATAAAGGCAAGTGAACTCTTATCTCGAATGAGTAATCTGTGGATCTGTCCAATACCTAGTTTTACGCCATTCAAGAAAGCGATCAATGTTTGACAGTTGTAATGCCTGGTGATGCTTGGTACTTCGCTTTGAAGAGATATGAATAATCAGAGAGATTCAACTCGTTGTTTAATGTATTCAAGAATTGCATTTCTTCTTGCAGTAAAACATCATAAATTTTGAGATTTAAAAAAAATGGAAAAAAAAGCAAAATTGAATTTTCGGATCAATTGTGTATTGATTTTGTATTCATCAGAAAATAAACCAGCATTACAAGAGTGACTTCCTTACCATGTTCGTTAAAGGAAAATTCGCAGGAACGCTTCTTTTGAATATAATAAAATATGAATTCTCGACCAGAAAAATATTTGCAGGCTCAGAAGGCGGATATTTGCATCCGCTCAGTGGGAGGTCAATCGTGTTATTGCACCACCGGCGCTTGCAATGGAATCGATAAACTCTCTCTTCTTATTCCTCTCATTTCGATACTCGTTTATTTCTTGTCCAATTAGTAATGGGAATCCATGAAAGACGTGGATTGTACTCAGCTATTTTCACTCGATGTACTTTGATGAATACTCATTTTTATTTCGGCGTTTTCTCCCACTCAGAGATCATACAAACTTCCCATACATATATCGGATATGAATAAACATCATCCATCGACGGGGTGAGGAGGAGTAACAACATATGAGAGACTATCTGAGTGGCTCGAAATAGGCTTGGCACAGGGCAAAATTTTCGTAATGAAACTAACGACGATATAACATAGTGTCTTACGTGGGAGTTACGAGTATGCCATTCCGGATGTTTAAAAACGCATTTACGCCTCAGGGCAAAACGATAAGTGTTTGTGACGTCACAAAACTTTTTCGTCAATTCGAATCGAATCTTCTCGACTCATGGTGTTTTTCACTTTCGCAACTTTTTTGCTTAGAGTTCACGCGACCTAGTTATTCATCAAAAACTGTTTGTTACGTTATTTTAAATAGTATAAGAGGTCCTGCAATATTTTCCCTAATCCCGCTACATCGCACAGTATTTGCGCTCAATCTTTGAAAAATAGGGAATTTAAAATTAAATGCACTACGCTCTATGCGTACACTACGCTCTATGCATAGTTCTGGGTGCGGGTTCGGCACAGGGGGAGGTCGGTAGGTGGCTCCAGGTACGGTCCAGGGGGAGCTCGGTAGCCGGCTCCGGGCTACATTAAAGCTCGCAGTATTCTGGGGAATGTTAATCGCTACCAAGAGTACTGGCTTATTCCGGTGGAAAAGGCTAGTGATGCAGAGAGCGATAAAAAAAATTGCCACTACGTCACTTCGTGGCTCTGTGGCAACTTTTTTTTCGATCGCTCTCTGCCTCACGAGCATTTCACAACGGAAACGCAGGATACAGTGCGTTCAGAACTTTTAGAACACTTTCAGAGATGTTTCCTGCGAACTCCTACGCTCTCTGAATCATTTGGAAACTTTTTGAAATTTTCGCGTTAGAACATGTTCGGTCACGTTTCCGACATCGCAAAACACTTTTGTAGTGATCCCCTACGCTTTCTGAATCATTTTGGAACTTTTCGAATTTTTCGATTTTCACGTTAAAACTCGGCAAAACAGGTGAAAACGTGTTTCACGGAACTCAAAAACGTGTTAGAACCGTTTCTGACACTCTCGAAAAATGCGGCAAAAGGTTTGCCCGCGGCGGGGGTCGAACCTGCGTCGGTCGGATTTGAATGTCGGGCGCTTTAACCACTTGGCCATGGATTTGGTGATTTTAATTTTGTACAATTTTAAAGCAATTCTGGTCTATTATCATATGCAAAAGGTTCTGAGAAGATAACGTGATTTTGAAACGATTTATAGAGAGACGAAAATTTAACGAAAAAAAGACGAAAAGACGAAAATTTTGCAAACGGAAGCAATCACAAAAAAAACAGACAGACAGACAGACAGACGTTAGCATTTTCTAATATATAGTAATATGTGAAAGATCACTTCAAGTACTATCACACAATCTGAAGTTAGCAGCAGCAAATAAATATTTCATTGAATAAATATTTCACTACCCCCAAAGAATTATTAGTTAATTTTGATCAAAATTTTGGTCACAAACTTTTGATAATCTCGGATGAATCAAAGTAGTGCCGACCGACACCAACATTGGAACATGTTGTAAGAGAGCCCCTCCAAGAGATGCCATGAGCACAAGGTATGGGGATTCAAACTGGATGAGAACCGAAAGTGCAAATTTCAAATCGGACATTACTTATGACTCAACCCTATAGTACGGTGATCCCTAACATTTCAGTTGAGCTACGTCGGCTCGTCTCTCGGTTTGTAATGCTGTGTCTCGTATTTGCTATTTAGGAGCGGAACGTTTTATTATCTCGGATGAGTGTTTGTGAATTTTAATTAGTATAAGTATATATATATATATATATATATATATATATATATATACATAATATACATAATAAGCTTATAAGTATATATTATAAAAAGAATCAGTAGAATGTAGAAGAGGATTGTTGAGAAATATGTTTTATTTGAGCGAAAAATAGTGTGATTCAGCGTTGATTTGATCTTTAAATTTTCCTTTGTATGGATCTGTGATATTGAACAACATAAACAGCATACAATTGTATTTATAGTAAAAAAATCAATACAACTTTATTTATGGAAAAAATCACTAAACAATATGGAACATAAAAATTGATTTCCAAGTGATCACTTTTTTTATCCTCTTCATTATTTGAACAATCGTGGCAGCAATGAAATGATAAGCATCGTGAATAGCGATGTCGAGAAAGCACCTGTAATGGTTTTTTTATTGATTTTAATATTTCACGAGTAACGAGACATGTTATTCGATTCCAATATAATCGTACCTATGGCTATGGATCTCTTATAATTCTGAACTAGACATGAAAATTAATAATCTTTCATGCATTTATGGACTGGAGCATCTCACGTAGTCC